>JAXQQM020066862.1:0-68765 GCA_034641835.2 Pinus albicaulis
GATATATAAGCAGAAAAATGAAGAAACACAACAAAGAACCTTGATAACCCATTTAAACCAATTATGGGGTCCAACAGAAGGGAAAAACTTCATAACCCATTTAAACCAATTATGGTGAGCAGAATGGAGAACCTTGATAACCCATTTAAACCAATTATGGTGAGCATGAGGGAGAAGCTTGATAACCCTTTTAAGTTAGTTATGGTGGAAATTGCTTCACCTGTTATCCACTCTTCACATAAAATCTTCTAACACTAGCTTTAGTGTAGCCCTTATAACCATTAAAATTCGAATACTGTGCCTGTATGTGTGTACCCATAAGTATTGTTGGTGTTTTCTTTGAATCACACCATGGTTAAATAAAGGAGATTCTTGAATATCCATGTTTTCTAATCAATTTTTTCGCTCACCATCTCTAATATTGGATCAATGGAATGTAAACACTCGTCTGAATGTAACATAAAGCCATGGAAAAAATTAACGCAACATAAGCTTGTAGTCTTCATTTGGACATCCATCAGCCAACCAACAATACTAATAGTTGCAATATAGTGTTAATGGACTCCATTCCAACTATTAGAAAGGTCATCATTATATCGATTGCATATTTTTTGGAATATCTATCTCAATTGACCTCGCAATTCACATTTCCATAATCCAAAATCAAGATATGTTCAACAAAATAGAAGTGGTAAATTAATCACAGTTTTTGCCATAGTGAATGCAGGTTATAAATCCTAAGAAAAATTACATATATTTTCACCCAACAATGCTCAAGTTGGAAAATGGGGATATGGACCTCAAACTGATTAGAATTATACGTATTATCAACCTCGTGTAAGAGATGGAAGACGTTGAACAATTAGAGGAAGATGGAATGGAAATTTTATCACTGCAACACATCAACTATCTCAATGTCCTTTGGCCACATGTGCATTGGGAACCTCAATGCACCATCCCCATTTTTCTAGTAACATACTCCTATAATTTGCGGAAATGGTGAGACATTCTCCGCAATGGATACATCTTCATCGACAAAATATCTGCATTAACCCATGATATATTACAAAATATGGTGTATCTTTGTCAACAAAAAATTTTGGCAGCAACTATTAATAAAGTCACATGGTCACTTACCTTAATCACCAAATCAAAGTAGCCAACATCAGAATATAAGGTTGTATGAATGTATGCTTTGATAACTTCTTGACCTTCAGTATCCTTTCCTCTGCATACCCAAATTAGACACTACCAAAACTAGATGATAATCAACTCCCATCGTTTGTGACCTTATTAGGCCTTACATAGTGAATTTCCAACAAGTACTAGGAAAAACATGAATACAATAATTTCTTACTGGAAATTGATATGTTTCCCAATTGGAAACCCCAAGACACATGTGAGAGGGAGAAATAACCCAGGTAATTCAAAAAATTAGTTCACCCTTCCCTCATAATTTGAAGTAGAAGATACCATAATATTAAAATTCCCCATTAATAGACTGCTTCTATGTGTTTTTGCATTAGCACATAAAAGAATCAACACAATAGAGTTCACAAGAGAGTGCGTCAGCTGATAGATTTATTTGTTGAGTTACTTAATCCTTGGAGCAACTTTAAAAAAGAGAACAACAACAACAAGTTAGTGGGACACGATGAAGGAAAGGATTTCAACGACCTTTGGAAACATGAATACTAATTGAAATTGTAAAACATGCATAACAATTGAAATTGTAAATTAGAAATTTAATGAAAAGTAATAAAATAAATATTAAACATAGTTTAAGAACATAAAATTTGTAAGATAGACATGTTAGGCTTGCATGTGGCCTACGTGTTCCCGCCCCACTTAGCCAAGGATCATCATAGAAAGGATCTATATGAATTCAAAGATCAATTGTATAGAAAAATAAATTCAACAACAAGCTTAATCTCCAAGTGGGTCTAGTTGAAACACCCCCAACTAAAGTCTGCACAAAGGCGGAACTAGTTTACTAAGTATCAAAATCATACGTCTAATCGTAAGAAAAATAAAACCAACATATGGCTTATGTTTCTAGTCTGGGTATTCTGGGTCTTCAGGCAATTCTGGCATGATGACTTCATGGTGCCTTTTCGGGCAATTTGGTTGATGCGTGTTCTCTAGAGTTCTCGGTGAAAGGGGAGCAGTTGACCTACCCACAAACATTCGACGGGTTAGAGGAAATTTACGAGGTAATCACTGTAATCACTGGTATTCTAATTTTTTCTTTGTTGTATACAAATAACTTATCTTGTCATGGAATAGAAGAAAGTCATGTAGATTTAAATTTATCTTGGAAAATTATTACCAACAAATAACTAATTTTCACCCAACAATGCTCAAGTTGGAAAATGGGGATATGGACCTCAAACTGATTAGAATTATACGTATTATCAACCTCGTGTAAGAGATGGAAGACGTCGAACAATTATAGGAAGATGGAAAGGAAATTTTATCACTGCAATGCATCAGCTATCTCAATGTCCTTTGGCCACATGTGCATTGGGAACCTCAATGCACCATCTCCTTTTTTCTAGTAACATACCCTTGTAATTTGCAGAAATGGTGAGACATTCTCCGCAATGGATACATCTACATCGACAAAATCTCTGCATTAACCCATGATATATTACAAAATATGGTGTATCTTTGTCAACAAAAAAATTTGGCGGCAACTATTAATAAAGTCACATGGTCACTTACCTTAATCACTAGATCAAAGTAGCCAACATCAGAATCTAAGGTTGTAGGAATGTATGCTTTGATAACTTCTTGACCTCCAGTATCCTTTCCTCTGCATACTCAAATTAGACACTACCAAAACTAGATGATAATAAACTCCCATCGTTTGTGACCTTATAAGGCCTTACATAGTGAATTTCCAACAAGTACTAGGAAAAACATGAATACAATAATTTCTTACTGGAAATTGATATGTTTCCCAATTGGAAACCCCAACACACATGTGAGATGGAGAAATAACCCAGGTAATTCAAAAAATTAGTTCACCCTTCCCTCATAATTTGAAGTAGAAGACACCATAATATTAAAGTTCACCATTAATAGATTGCTTCTATGTGTTTTTTCATGAGCACAGAAAAGACTCAACACAATAGAGTTCACAAGAGAGTGCGTCAGCTAATAGATTTATTTGTTGAGTTACTTAATCCTTGGAGCAAATTTAACAAAGAGAACAACAATGACAGGTTAGTGGGACACGATGAAGGAAAGGATTTCAACGACCTTTGGAAACATGAATACTAATTGAAATTGTAAAACATGCATAATAATTGAAATTGTAAATTAAGAATTTAATGAAAAGTAATAAAATAAATATTAAACATAGTTTAAGAAGATAAAAGTTGTAAGATAGACATGTTAGGCTTGCATGTGGCCTACGTGTTCCCACCCCACTTAGCCAAGGATCATTGTAGAAAGGATCTATGTGAATTCAAAGATCAATTGTATAGCAAACTAAATTCAACAACAAGCTTAATCTCCAAGTGGGTCTGGTTGAAACACCCCCAACTAAAGTCTACACAAAGGCGAAACTAGTCTACTAAGTATCAAAATCATACGTCTAATCGTAAGTAAAATAAAACCAACATATGGCTTATGTTTCTAGTCTGGGTATTCTGGGTCTTCAGGCAATTCTGGCATGATGACTTCATGGTGCCTTTTCGAGCAATTTGGTTGATGCGTGTTCTCTAGAGTTCTCAGTGAAAGGGGAGCAGTTGACCTACCCACAAACATTTGACGGGTTAGAGGAAATTTACGAGGTAATCAATGTAATCACTAGTATTCTAATTTTTTCTTTGTTGTATACAAATAACTTAACTTGTCATGGAATAGAAGAAAGTCATGTATATTTAAATTTATCTTGGAAAATTATTACAAATAGCCATATAAGAAAATTTGTTTCACTATATATTATAAAAATATGGAATATATGTTGCTTACATCCAAGTCCATATAGATGCAAAGTTCTTCGTAATACCTCTTTAGTTTGACATTGTGCTTCAGGCCCAAGTTAACAATTTTAGAAAACTTGGCATGAAATTTGGAAGCTTCACCACTACAATGCAAATCAAATGGAGCATTCTCTATATTACTAACTGATATTACCATAGAAAACAACAAATATGAAGAAACCAAGACCATGCAAAGGGAATTTCATATGTTATACAAAATTACCAAGTCGATCAATGACTCTATCCTGATTAACAAGAGAGTGTTCTTATGTGAGTCTCAAAAATTCCTCCATTCTCCAAGTCTTTGGCCAGATGAAAAATTTTAAGGAAAAAAGTAACAAGAACTTTTGCAATTCCAGGGAAAAGGAGGCTAGGGGATAGAAAGTAATAAATACAAAGAAGGGTCTCTTGAAGCCCAATTATTTCAAACACATAGAAGTAATTCCCCTTGGTCAAAGGCATAGTTAGTTGGATAAATCAAAAGGGATAAATAAGTGGTATAAATATTGCACCTCAATCTGACATGCAATTATCTCTATGTGTATTATATATAGTCCATTGTGTAGTAGCCATACCACATGCTTAATTCTAATCACATAGCGTATGCTACTAGATCAATGGCATATCTTAAAAGAAATGAAACCCAAGCAATGGTGTTTATACTAATACTATAGCCTTAATTGTTTAGTTACAGGTGGTGATTATCCGCTTTGTTTCATTGCCCAAAAGAGTTCTGTTGTGGGGAAATGCGTCCAGTGAGTGAATCAGTGGTTATCTCATCTCAAGCACATATAGGGAAGGAAACCAAATGAGGGAATGACTTAACATAGATGACATGGAACAAGGGTGAAAATTACAACTAATTAATATTGGCCATGAGACATGGCTGTGCGTGTGGGCTCAATGAACTTCTTAGATTGTTTATAAGCAAAGTAAAAAAAATTCATATTGTTTAGAAACAAAGTACATAACAATTACCATTGGGCATACATGTCCAACCCATCCATCTTATCGTCAGTCGTGTCAACAACAACCTAGAATCTATCTTTATCCACTTCAGTCACTTATCGAACATCAACTTTACTGAGGCCATTAACCAAGTACTCACATTGCAAAGCACTGCTGAAATTGGTTCATGTAATGATACTAGTGGTGTTGGATATTTGGAACCGGCTTACACGACAACGATGGATGATGTCTCTCACGTCAACCATGATTTTTTATAAACAAGCACACAACAATTGTAGGCATGTTAATACTTCATTTTTTTGTTCGAGTATTTTTTGTTGTAGTTGTGGGTGTTGTTACCTATTGCTTATATAAAATGTCTTATGAAATAATGCTCAAGCATGCCGCTGAAACACCCTGCAACCTTCAACTGATTGTTTTCTCTGCACCCTGCACCCTTCAATTGATTGTTTGCATCAGATTTCTTGCAACCTGTGTTGGTTGCCTCGTGCTGGTTGAAGAAGCAAAGTTCCAGACGCTGCAACATGGGAATGGCAGGTGGCACCAATGCCACTTCCTCTAGACATTGCAACAAGTTCATTGTTCATATAATAAGGCAGGTAGTGTACATGTTATGGATGACCATTTAATGCTACGAGGTAATGCCAGCATTACTAAAATAGGTGGATTTTATTCATGAAACATATTAGGAAACATATCTTTTAACCAAGATACAAGTAGGAGATGCCTCACGAAGAGGCCGAATAAGTCCTTCAAATTTCTTACTGGTTAGAAACATTTGTTGTACCTATGTGATATGCGAGTAAAAAGTGCTGAATATAATAAAGACGTAAAAATTTAGGTTAAGTATTATGATTTTCATTTTGAAACAATAAATAAATAATTTTCTAATGACATTCTATCACTAAAATCCAGGTCAGGAACTAATAACATATATACCTATAATATATTCTATATGAAGATGGGTAAACCAAATATATAAATATATATTTATTGAAATGTATATAAGAATTATTTTGTTTTTTTCTAATAAATGAATATATCAATATTACAAGCAAGTCATTTTATGGGTTTCCTTCCCAAGTTTTTCTAAATCCATTGAGTCCCTACATGTCTGGGATCCCATTTTCCAATTCCATCAAAATTTGACCTAATAAAGAATGGTGAGGCTAGCCAAACCACTTACTAAGACGTAGTCATTTATTTCATTGTTATGATTGAATCAAATTATAAAGTTCATTTTTTTAATTGTTAGTTTGATTCAATTTTTGTTTTTGTTTTTTTGTTTGTTTGTTTTTTTTTTAATAAATTTTAAATATATATATATTTTTAACAATATTTAAAAATGTAGGTTAAATTAATAATTTTAATTAATTAAAAAGCTCTTGTGTGAGGTAGCATTAGTGATGAAAGTTTATTTTTGGTTATAAATAAAAATTTCTTTGGAAAGTTTGTGATTAATTTAATTGTCTCTCTTCATGCTTAGGTCTCATTAGGTTAGTAACCTAAGCCATGAGATAGCATTGGTTTTGTTAGTAACTTAAGCCACGAGATAAAATTGGTTTTGTTAGTAACCTAAGTCATGAGATAACATAGATCAAGTCCTATATAACATTGATTACATGTGCTTTCAAGGGTTGATCTCCTGGTAATCAAGCTAAACTTTCTTATAGAGATGTTGTTAAGAATGAAGCCATTGCTCATCCTCCCTCTCCCACTTCTTTTCTAGTGCAAGAGGTTTTGGCTTTGTCCATTTCCATGGGGCAAGATGTTTTTGAACATGTAGTATTTTATATATACCAATGGTTTAATATGTCATTTGAACAATATTTTATATATACCAATGATTTAGTATGTCATTTTAACAAACTTTAGCGTTAGCTATTTGATCTTAATGTATGGATCTTTAATTCTTGGAAATAAAATATTATAAAAGATGCTTTCATTGACCCCTATGTAAAGGGTTATTTCATTGTTGACTTTGAGCTTGCAAAAGACATGGATATATTCTAAGACTCAAGTCCATGGTTTTGTGGTAAGCCATGCTTTTGCATGACACTTTGGACTCATTTTGATCTAATGACTAAAATTCTTACTTAGCTCCTATTTTGATACATTCCGATATTTTCCCTTGCATTTTTGGGTTTGGCCTTTATTAGAGCCATTGGTTGAAACTTGAGGAGATTCTTTTTCGAAATTCTAAAACTAAGAACCACAAAATATCAACATATGCTTGAATATGCATGGAAGTGGATTTTACCAGAGGGTTTCTAGCATATATAAATTTAGCAAGTGAAAACTACTCATCAACTTAGAAGTTGGATTATGAACAAGTTTCTTTGCATTGTATAGCTTGTATATAAATAGGGCATACTATAGCACAGTGCCCCAAATGGCCTAGAAAGGCTAGAAAACAAGAATGCAAATCAACCTAGTGGGTTGGCTCTAAGGAGCATCACTAACTATCCTTGTAAACTAGTGAGACGCCATCACAGGAAGATCTTTCAACATAACCAAAGCAAGTACCTCAACTAAAAGGATTGGCATCTCAAAGTTTAGTAAAAGAGAATTTTTCTCTCCCTCTAGATCTAAAATAAGGAACAAAGTTCTCTCGATCATTAAGAAGTTGGGCGAACTAGGTTGAATAAGTCAAGGCACCAAAAAAATTAAAACCTCTAGATCAAGACAATTTGGGATTGGTAGGAATGCAAGAACTTCATCATATGAAAAATAAGTTTGGAAAATAGTAGGAAAGAAGAATAAAAAATCCCCTTCAGTATTTCAACCAATGGTGACAAGAAGTCAAGCACACAATCGAGTTGATGATGTATTGTTTTTATCTTTTGTTATGTAAACAATTTTCTATAATATATTGTTATAAGATGATGATCTAGTTCTTTCAGGCATTTGGTAGATAAGGTTAGCACATTTTGAAATTAGGTTGTTTCCCTAAAAAAACGGACCCTAGAAAACATATTCTATGTATTTGTATGTTGAAGAGTGCCATTGCTCTAATTTTTCTAATATAAATATAACTATTTTTGTTAAAAAAATTAAATCAAATTATTTCTTTATAGTGAAATTGTAAAATTTCAAAAAACCAGAAAACAATATTTAATTTATGTTATAATTTCAAATTAAAATTTAAACTTTCTTGAACATGTTTCCTATATTAATTTGCCTTTTGTCAAAGTAAGAGAAAAGACTACAATATTTAAGGTTATGGGGCTAGGTTCTATCGATATAATTTCAAGTCATTAATGTACAACAACATCATTGTGTTTAAGAAAAACCTAGCTGCCTGAAAGTAACCCATGGGTGGTCTATAAAGGGGTAAAGTTACATTCTTGCTAGATGTTTTTGGATCATGTGTTATTAACCTATTTCCTTACATTTGAGAAAGATGAACTCTTAACCAATAAAAAAAAAACCAAATTTTTTTTATACATATTCCAGAACTAGAAAATATTTAAGCACAAATTTGTATATAGAAGAAAGCGCATATCCTATGTTATTCATCATTAAGTCTCTACTATGGAGGTCATGTGTTTAGTTCAAGCAACCTACCTTAGCTCCATGCATAAAGCCTTAGTTCTAGTTCAACACTATGCTCAACTGATATTAGTTTACTATGATAATCATGTAATGTAACAAATGAAAATAAATAGAAATTTAGATAAGTCGCATTTAAATAATTAAATAAACAAAACTTCATACATATTAATTTAAACAAAGTTATTGATCAAACAAAAATTCTGACCTCAAAACAAGAACTCTAGCCAAAAAACCATAAAAAAAAAACATGAAAAACAGTCTGAAAACGAAAAGTGTTGATGTTGCATCAAGCCTTTTTTTTTTCGAGGTAGAATTTCAACATTTTTTAAAATGATATTAAAAACCAATTTCTTTTTGTACAAAAAATACCTTGAAAATGAAAAGTGTTGATGTTGCATCAACACTTTTTTTTTTTTTTTGAGGGGGGTAAATTTCCGACATTTTTTAGCAATAGCATTAAATATAAAATATCACGACTTTGAAAAACATTAAAATTCTAACGATTTCTAGGCATGACATTAAAGATAAAATATTGCATCTTTGAAAAGCCTTAAAATTCCAACAATTTTTAGCCATGGTGTTAAAGATAAAATACTTATAATTGTTTTGAACTGTAACATTAAAGATAAAATATCACAACTCATAAAAGCCTTAAAATTTTGACAATTTTTCAACCATGGAATTAAAACCAAATCATGACTACAAAAAACATTAAGTTTTCAACGTATTTCAACCATGGCATTACGGAAAAATTGTATGACTAAAAAAACTTTAAAAATGCACACATGAAGGAAAGAGTCATTATACCAAGAGTAATTTTCTTTTTAAATGCTAAATGTATAGCTATTTTAAAATCTCAGCCTACGACAACTTGACACATTGCAACAAAAATTTAATAATCAACCATTAAATTGACATGCAGTGTAAGCAAACTCGACCCATTGCGATGAAAACTTAAAAATTAACCATGAAAATGATACATTATAGGGGCAGACTTAATCCATTAAAACGAAAACTTTAAAATCAACTATCAAATTGACACATAATAGAGTTGAGTTGCTAGTCAAGAATCGACACGAACCTTGCAAAATAAAATAAAATACAACCAAATAATAAATAAATAAAAATGAAAAATACAAAATAAAACAATTACAAGAATGAATAAAACAAAAATTAAAAAAAAAAAAGAATAAAAATTATATATTAAAACATTAAAAAAAGCTAAAAAAAAAACACAAAAAAATTAAATTAAAAAAATGAAAAAAAAACTCATAAAAAGAAAAAAAAAAATGAAAAAAAAATCCCAAAAAAACCTAATTTAAAAAAAAAAAAAAAAAAAAAAAAAAAAAACATTTAAATAAAACCAAATTGGAAAACAAAAAAACCATTAAAAAAATAAATAAAGAAACAAAACATTAAAAAAAAATTGAATCAAAAGACATTAAAAAAATTAAAAATAAAACATTAAAATAAAATAATTAAAAAAAATAAAATAAAAATATTAAAATTTAAAAAAACTAACAATGTCTCCACCCAACTCTCCTTGGGCGACTTGGGTGGGGCCTTTGTTTGTTTTTTTAAATTGTTTTTAAAAATAAAAAACAAAAAATTATTGTTATCTATTTATTTTTTAATAATTTTGCTCATCTTTATTTATTTATTTATTTATTTTTATTTTTTATTTTTTATTTTTTATTTTTTTTATATAAATTGTATGTTTTATTTTTGCAACATTTTTTCTTCTTCTTATTTTTACTTAAAATTATATTTCAATCAATTTTTTTGGGATTAAAAAAGAAAAAGAAAAAAGAACTAACTTAAAATGCCATCATCTTTGGATATAAAATTCATAAAATTTTCATAATTTTCTTTTTATTTTTTGACATTTTCTTATTCATTTTTTCCTTTTTTTTAAAATTTTATTTAACATGTCATTTTTAGCGAAAAGGTACCGAAACACTCATTTTTTTTTTTTAAATATCTACATGCAAAATGTGTAATTTTTGTCTAGTGTTTTTTTTTAAGTGACCATTATTTTATGTGTATAGAAGTATTTTTTTTTGTGGGTCAAAGTCTAGATTATATTATCATATCAGAAATAAAATTTACAGTAGGAGCCATTCAAGCAACCCAGAAGGCATACAGTGCCTAGAAGGAGTTGGGTGCTTGCCAAGGCATTCTGTTCTCTTGGTTATTAGCCGCACAAAATTACAAAACAAACATAACATCATTGTCATCATGGGGTAGGGTGTAGGGGACCTTTCGGAGGAGCCACGAAGAGACGACCCTGATTGTGCATATGGTAGGTCATATGGTCCACTTGAGCCTCTAGAGCTCGGAGGTAGTCGTAAGAGCACCTCAGAAGACGACACAGACTCTCCAGAGCTTCGAGGGCCTCATTCTGCATGTTTTGAACAACATTAATGTAGGCCACCAATTCATTACGATCATGTCCATGCAAGGTGTCCAGGTTGAGCTGGATCTGCTAGAGTTGGGCAGAAATTACTTTGAGGGTGGCAAGAGCCTCAACCTAGCTTGATGACTGAGCCAGAGAAACTGCCATGGCTGCCACCGAATGTTGACTCTCAGTATATTCCAAGTGTGAGCTCGAGTCCCCAGGTACCTGGCGATTTTCCATTCCGCGAACAAGACCTCCATGTCATGCCCGACCTCGCTCGCACGACATGCAGTCACCTACCACTCCCTCTCGCTTTGCTAGGCTGTGGCACCAAGTCGCTCGGATCCAGCAACCCCTAAAACCCATGCACCATCCTTGCACCCTCAGCTGAATTTATCACTGACCACATCTCGACCATAGTGGATGAGAGACACGATACCGCCACCAACCGCAACACTGCCCTCAGATGAGGTGTGGAAGCACCACCACCCACATATGTGAATCGTAGGAGAGCCTGAGTGCTCAGTAAGCCCAAGGCATAACTACCCTGGGGCTTGGCCAGTGAAGAACCCTTCATGCGCAGTCTGCAAACTGTCTTCTGACGCCCATGATGGACACCAAAACCAATCGTCCAGAGATGCTCCCTCCACAGCTAATTCACCTTCACCACCTTCGTTCGCCTCCCGATGCAGCATGCTCTTGCTGTTACCAGGATTCGTCCCAGCTACTAGAATCTCGCCACTACTACCCGACTGAACTTGCACCCACATGATCTCTTGTAGGTGAAGCTCAAGCCAAGGCTTGAGAGCCAGCTGCTGCTCGTCTGCGAAATCCAAAGCAACAACTTTCACCATCGCCCGCGGATATCGAATGGCCCGGCTCACATCCGTCGCACCCTTAAATGCATTCACCGCTATCGTAGGATCACCTGCCCTAAGGTCCATTATCGTTTGAGCATGGGAGGGTGGTGAGTTGGCGAGCACATGTCTGAGGGCCGGTCCAACCTTAAACTTCCCACAACCCATTTGTCTGGATGATTGGACACCCCCAATGGGGAGTGTATAGAAGTATTAATTAACGATATATAAATATATTAAAAATTGTAACCTCAAAATATCAATTTGTTTTGTTTTTTTGTTTTTTTTTTAATAACTTTACAAAAAAAAGTTAAAAATTTCATTAAGAAGCGTTACTGCTTAGTACCTGTCTCTTATGCAAGAAGTAATTGATAGAAATTATTGAATGCACGAACAAATTCATAAATCTAATAATGAAATACATTTGACGACGATGAAGAGAAGTAAAAAAAGTAATTAATGGAATAAATAACCTTGAATCAAAATAGAGATAGGTGCATAGATAATTTTGAATGAAATAATAGCCCCAACTTTATCGTTTGTGACAAAATTTAAGCGTTTATTGAAATGTGTTTGTGCATAATTAATTCCATATTTAGCTTATGAGACCAAATAAGGAGGATAAAATATAATATCTTATATCTTTATATTAAATTATATATATATATATATATATATATATATATATATATATGTTAAAAAACTAATTATTGTAACAAACTATTTATTTAACTTTAATTTATACTCATCTTAATTCAACAACAAATAAATAATCTATGGTAGAATGTCTATGTTGAAAAATCAAATTGATATGAAGTATGGCATGTCATCTTAATCATCTATGGTAGAATTTCTATGTTGAAAAATCAAATTGATATGAAGTATCACATGCCATCTTAATCACATGCAAATAATTCATATGGAATAAAATATCTAATATAAAAAATTACAATGTCTAGTATATTAAAATAAAAAAATTAGCTACACAAAAATTTAAGTGAGTTCAAAAAGATTCCTAATTTTTTTTTTTTAATCTTATATTTTTAAATAATGATTAAAATTGTGAAGACAAAAGACAAAATGTTGAATTGGATTGTATTTTTTATATTGCATTATCATTTAAAATTGAATTGTGAAAATATATAATATAGGTAAGGTTTACTTGGGAAAATTATTGAACCAAATCCATTCAAAAATAAAAATCAGCAAGGGAAACAAAATGAAGAAAGTGTTATATGGAGTGTTGTTGCTTTTGTTTTTTAAATAGTCCAATTTCCATGGTTAGTAAAAACTCGAAACATAATGACAATTTTTTTTTTTTGTTTTGGAAAATAAAATATGAATTATGAAAATATCCATAAATTTGTTTTTTGTTTTTTGTTTTTTGAAAATTAATTTATGAGTACACTTGGCAATTAGAGGTTTTTTCTTATTTTATTTTTTTAAAACAAATTTTAATTATGAAAATTTGATTTTAAACCACATAAAATTAGTCATCCACCAATTAAAAAATTAGAAATTCAAATTTAAAAAATTGAAAAAATATTTTTCAATTTAAAAAAAAAATAATATTAAGTTTTACAAAAGCTTCGATAAATTTTGGAAATAGTTTCTAAAAAATTGCAAATTAATTAATAGTCAAAGCTTGATTACAATATACTCATATAAAAAACATTGCAAAGAAAAAAACACAAGTTTGGAAAACCCTTAAAAAACAAACATATATGCCTAAAAAAATAATGTTGATGCTTTCAAAATCCCCATGAAATCTGCCAACATTTTAAAAAAATTATCCATTCTTAATACCTCAAAAAATTTAAACCGTCAAAAATAAGTCCAAAAAAATAAGGTTGATGTTGCATCAACACTTTTCAAATTGACTTGAAAATCATTAACATTTAAAAAAATGTGCATACTTAATACATAAGAAAAATTTATGTTTTAGAAATATGCTTAAAAAAAAGGTGTATTTTGGATCAACGCTTTTCAAAATTCAAAGATTTTTTGCTACTTCTAAAATGTGAGAAATTGGTTCAATACCCGATTGGTAACTATGTTTTTAGTCAAATGAATAATTTTCAAGGTATATAAATATTTTGAAATAAACTAGTTAACAAAATAAGTGGATTTGAAAGTATACAACTCTTCAATCATAGAAACTTGGTCAAATGGTTATGTGATTATGTGTTTAATAGTGCATTTAAAAAATTCTTATTTTAGTGGACAAAATGATAATATTGATCCAAAGGCACAAAGACACGCTAAAAGGAATACAAAAAATGTGGTTATATTGTTTTATGCCAAAGGGACCATTACATATAGCCTTACAAACATAATACTTTTTGACACCTACATTACTCAATAACAAATATATTCTCAAAATATAGCCTTACAAACATAATACTTTGCGACACATACATCACTCAATAACAAATATATTCTCAAAATGATAAAAATTGCACCTAAAATGAAACTAACTTGTATTCAACTTAAATTAAAAAACACCTAGAATGTGAACTCAAAATAAAAATTAATATTAAAATGTAATTAAAAAATACATATATATATGTAATATCACACATTATTATTCTTCTGTCCTATGAAAAACAATAATTCCTTTATGTTTTCTTCATACATTTTAAAGAAATCTAAGTTAATTGATACACAATTGATATCAAATTCAAAGAACATAACAGGGATGAAGTTCCTTAGTTCCCTCCCTAATGGGGGTGTGTACAGGGTTCTTGAGGTTGGTGTATGGAATGATGTGTTAGATGCACATTTGTCCCATGAAGTGGATGGTTTGGCAATGTTTGGAGGAGAAACATTGGGGTGTTAGCTTGTCATCTCCTTGTATTAAATGTCTCCTGCTTTTAATGGATTTGCGCAAGTACAAAAGGTGGTGGAGCAGAGGTGTGGATCATTCCTTCACCTTTGTCAACATTGATTCCCTCACTGTAAATTTCCCCTCTGATGAGATTTTGTTTTTGGTGGTTGTGGTGCGTTTTCTCACCGAGATTTGGTTCTTGGGAGTCGAGTCATATTCATTATTCTCCTAGTTGTTCCTGCTCATGGGGTTATTGTTATTAAGAAGCCAATTTTCTTTGTATTGTACCTTCATAACTCTCAATTCAGGTCAGAGTTTGAGTTGGTGGTTGTCTTCTCTGAGTTATATTCGTCGAACATTCAATTCCAAGGCATTTCTTACCCTTGTCCTATCTTGGTTTCAAGATGTTGGTATCCAGGGAAATTTTCGGCTTGGTTCTAGACTGGTGAAGGTGATGGTATTCTTACTAATACATTGGCACTATCATTGAGCTCCTTACTATTGTTTCTTGTATTGGGTTCAATTAATCATTCCATCTTCTCGTAAGTGTTTTTCTGGGGTCTTGCTGCATTTTATGTTATTTTTTGGAGTTCCAATCTCCAAGTGATGTTAATTGGTTGTGGTGTTTGGAATCATATGTTTCTTGTTTGAAACTATTTTTGATTCTGTGTATTGGGGTGGCAGTTCCTTTTCTGGTATTGCATGTCCCTTTGTTGCCCTGAATTAAATACTCTCCTCGAATTTGGGCCTTTGAGTTGGAGGCTGGGTGATGATTTGTTGGTATTGTGGTTTGGTTTAGAGGGGGCGGTTATTTGCCCTGTTAAAAATTATTTTTCTTGTGGACTGGCCTCAGATTGTTTGTTGTGTCGGGTAGTTGCGACCATTATGGCTCCTTGACAGTGTATGGTGCCTCATCGTGGTGGTTTAGGACATGTTGGTGTGATAAGGGCATGAAATTTCACCTGTGATTATGTTGCCACCCTTTTTTACTCTATACCTTTGGAGGTTCCTATGGAAATTTTGATCCTAGAAGCTCAAGAAAGTTATGGACAGAGGGTATTGTTCTAATTCTTAAATTGCTAGCAGTGGGCTCAAATGGCTTCACAATCTCGGTTGCTCTCGGAAGCAAATACTTGGCTTCATCTTTGCCCTATCACTGCATAAAAAATTGGACACATTGCATAGGTTGTTTTTTAAGGATAAACAAGTTAATACATATAACGTGTTCTCTGGAATTGAAGACATTAAACATATTTTGCACAATCATTGCTTTAGTCTCAATAATATTGATGTTTGTTTGGGTCGTGTGGAGGGTTATTTTATTTCGGATTCAGCCTATGGTGACTTAACGAATCCTACCGTGGATTCAACTCTCCCGAGGGACAATACCAGTCATGATGGCATTATTGAATCATTTGATCCCAATTGAAGGCTCTGGTATGAAGATTTTTCTTTTTGGAAATTTCAGTGCAACTAAGTTTCTCTTTCGCTCTATGATAGGGCTTTATCATGTATTTGGGAAGTCATAGTTCTATCTATTTTGGTTCTTTTTTGGAGAGCACGAGTTTGTATGGTGCACTTCTTTGTGGTTCTATTGCGGTTCAACTCCATGTTATTTATCGACGGTTTTGTTTTGTCCTTGGTTTATGTTACCCATGTGCATGCTGCTCTATTCACACTCCTTCGAACACGTTTTCATTGCGGTCCTGCAGGTTTTCTTTGTTGAGTATCATATCATAATTGTTGTCAACAGTTGGTGGCACACCTCCTTCTTCATACATGTTCTCTATGGAGTAGTGGCATTGTTTCATCATATTTTTCTACCTAGATGGAGCTTCAATGGTTACATGTTATTCCTTTCTCACCCGTCTGCTATGTTTCCTCAAAAAACCAGCTTGTGGGATGCCTTGTGGTATATATCTATAATATTCTGTGCTTTATGTTGTCTCTGTTGGCCTAGTGGTTCAAGTGTATTTTGTGCCATGTGTTTCATGTTCACTCATGTGTCTTTCATTCTTTCTCTTGTATTGCTGGCCAAACGGATAATCAGCATAGATCCATCTAAAACATGGATCTAACATGAGCCGAAAGGGATCAAATTCCTTTTGTTGCAAACTTATTTTAGAATACAAAAATTTGTTATTGTTTAAATTTCACTTTTGATTGTTATAGAGATTACATAACATGTGTATTGAAACATTTTATATTAATTCAAATTAAATTATTTTATTCATAACTCACATTGGATATTTGATTCTATCATACATTAAAATATTTTCTTTTAACATTTTTTTCTATATATAGATTTATATAAAGTTGATATCACTTATTAAAATATTTTTTAAAAACATAAGGTTTAAACATCTTACTCACATATTTTTTTTACTTCTAATTACTCTACATGATATTAGGTCATATGGAAAACTAATTAAAAATGCATAGCATATATTTTTTTTTTCATTTTTATTATAGTCGACATTGTTTTTCTATTTAGAGAATATTTTATTTTTATTTTACGAGGAATGAACATACTTAATGTAGCCTTCACACTGGGATGTAGAAACAATATAGATGCAGTTTAACCACATATCTACCAAGGGCCTTGAGAGATCCAATATCAAACTTTTTTTAAAAATTACATGTCAATTAATACATTTTACTGTTTCGTAAATTTGTGATTAATATAGTTTTATGTGGTAATTTTTCATTATTTAAATTGTATAATTTTATATTTTATCATTATTAATATTTTATATTAAAAATTGAATTAGTCACACATTTTCCTCTTATTAAAAAGTAACTACTCTACATTACCTTCAATTAAGTTTTCCTTTCAAGCTAAGGTTAACACACACACATGTATATATGCACACTTTCTGTAGAGAGAGAAAATCCATGCTGAAATATATTAGTTAATATGGATATTCAAACACTTTCTTTAAGTTCTAGATATATATTTTATTTCTATAAAGTTGTATAAAATTATAATATCAACCCTTAATTGTTGTGTTAATAGATTTTTATTTGTTTAAATTATTTTTATTATTTTTTGAGGACGTGACATACTTACACATCTCCCTTGTACTGGATTCTAGAATGAGCCTTTTGGCTCAATTATAATATCAACACTTAATTGTTGGGTTAATAGATTTTTAATTGTTTAAATTATTTTTATTATTTTTTGAGGACGTGACATACTTAACATCTCCCTCATATTGGATTGTAGAATGAGCCTTTAGGCTCAATAAGTATCTTGTATTTTCTGTTGTAATGTTGGGTTTTTTACGTAGCAATTAAAACAAATCCCATTCTCTAGGTCCTCATGATGGGCTTGTTATGTGTTCTGATGCTTTAGATTTTTTTTGTATCAATATAAATATTTTCAGCTTTTAAAAAAATAATCCTTAATTTCATATATATGAAAAGTGAACATTAAAAATATGGCATAAAAAATTATAACTACAAATATCGAAGTTATTAATATCATTATTATTTCTTCTTATGAAATTATTAAAAAAAAATACTATAAATTATTAATCTATACTATTTTAATATCATAACAATATCGATTTAAAAAAAAAATTACAAACAAAAATCCAATTATACTAACACAAAATATCATAAACTTTATTATATTAAAAGATTGTAAATTTGTTTGAATTTTATTATATACTAAAGTTGTTAAATTTATTAAAAAATATAAAACAATATTGTTCGAGAAAATAAAACACCATTTACTATCATGAAAGGTTCATGTTCATTCATGGATATAGTGGATTCTAAAATTGATATTATGAGTTTCTCAAATATGATATTCAACTTTAAAAAAACAATATGAATCTTATGAAAAAACTCAATTGGTTTTTTTTTTCTTAAATTACGGCATTTTTATTTCTTAAACCAATTAACCTTACAAGCTTTCCTTAAAGATATCTCAACAATTCATATCGGAAACTAAAATATTCCATAAACTCAAATAAAACAAACCACATATTGGAACTCTCAATCTAGTTCATCAAAGCATAACACCACAATCCTAATACATGCCATTTCCACAATGATACATAACGGGAAATTTGAAACCATGCTCGTAAAAAAAATTTCATTTATCACAAAGCTTTTAAACCATAGAGATAAGAGGCCATACAGTGCATCTCCCCTCTCTAATAACTGATTTCATCATAATAAAGCATAATTTCCAGAGAATACCAAGCCCAATCGAACTAATGCAAAACACGCCTCCAAGAGAACATATCATCACAATCCAAGTTCAAAACCTAGAGAACAACAGGAACAAAGATCTCCATGGTGAGAATTTCAAACAAGAATTCACCATAATGTGCACAAAGCCATATATGAGACCAACCACCGTGCATATCATCACCTTTTAAATGTAGAAACCAGAGAAACAATAAGAAAAAATAGCCATCCATAAATACGCATGAAGCCATATATAATACTAACTAATCCACAACCGTATCAAAAAATAAAACAGAGAAACAACTCTTCACATTACAAACTAGAACGCCAAACAGAACAATGTTCATGAATAAACTATGCCTAAGCCAAAATAGAGTGAGGAACCTAGCCAAAAATTTGTACCTTGTTAGTCGCATTGGAGACCAATCAAAATAGATTGCAAAAAAACATGATAGCCCACCATCTCTAGTCATGGTTTGAAGAGGAAATTTTAGTCGACGCCTGAGCACTAGAACTCGGAGGATCCATGAGGTCTCCAGAGGTAGAGTCACTCACAAGAAAGCTCTCTACACAAGCCAAACGAGAATCCAAATTATCTTAATAAAACCTTTGACTATAGAGCATTCATTTAATGTTTTCCAGTGAGGAGAAGACATTGTAATTTTCCATCTACTTATCTTTGAAGACTAGCCTTAACAAGGTTAACATTTGCTAATGTAAAGCAATAGAGTTCAGAAAACGTAGCTTCCCACTCTTGGATTTTCTAGGATCAGGAACCCACTTTGAATCTTCACCAATCAATTCAGAATTTGAATGGTATGGGTGGCCCCCTCCATCTTGACTCTCCAACACTTGGGATTTATTTCCTCACCTCTGGAGTGACTGCATTAAAGAAAGTAGCTATTGAATAATATGCAAAAGATGAAACCTCTTCTGCCCCAAAGTAGAAGTACCTCCTCCACCCTGCCTGCTACTCATTCTCTATCTAGGAGGCATCAACACTACATAGAAGAAACACTGTGGACAAGTAATAAAAGACCCACGTCCTATAAAAAAATAAGAAGAAGAAATAGACACAACACCTTGATAATCAAACCTGAAAACCACTATTACATCACCCAATCGCCAAACTAATGGTTCAAAATCCACTAAATTATCCAACTCTCTCCAACCTAGAACCATGACACACAAAACTATATAATGGCCTGAAAAAAAGTAAGGCTTATCTATGATCGGTTGTAACACAGAAATGCAGATGCAAAGCATTGTCAGTGTAGTGCCAACAACTAGCATAAGACCCAGAAAAATTCAACAATATATCAACAGGAAGAAATTTCATTTACTCAAAATAGCAGACACTTTATAATTTAGTACCTTACAAATTTTAGGACTTTGAATCACCCAAAAACCATTAAACACGACTAGGGACTGGAAAACTAACCACGACAGTACAAGCAGACACAAATATTGAGTTGACCATATAACCAATGACAAAAGACCAAAAACTAGAAAATTAAATAAGAAGTAGTCAATATCTTTCTCACCAACACAATATTAAGACTTAGGTTGCACACTTGAAAGAAAATACCAACACCAATACAATTCTTCATATAAATATAGACTATAAACCATCAAAGTGAATGTAAACCAAAAAATGGTGGTTAATGGCTTGCCCTCACCTCCACTCTCGCTTGCCCGTTTAGACTCTAAAACCAACACAGGAAATTCCATTTAAAGAAAACAACTCCACTTGTAACCCTACATGCTTCCACAAGCTCGTTCCTGTGACAACCTGCGAACCTTAAATGAACAATACACTTGGTAAGTGGAGGGCATAACCTCCTAAAAATCGATTACATCAACAATAACACCCTCATTGGAAAACTTAAATTGTCTTATAAATAAATAAATAAATAAATAAATAAATAAATATATATATATATATATATATATATATATATATATATATATATATATATATATATATATATATATATATATATATATATATATATTATTTAATTCAACCAACCTCAACCTACACTTTATAAAAAGGAATTTACACGATAATGTAAAATAAACCAATTTTCACTAATACAAAAATAATATAAAATTATACCAATAACTATAAAAACCAAATTTAATTAAAAATTGAAAAAATAATATATATATATATAATATATATATATATATATATATATGGAGTGCAGAATAAACAATGATAGGGTGCTTTGATAAGGTACTCTGTATTAAAAAGGTGACCCGTTCTAAATTTTATGGTTGAATCTAGTCATGCCGAGGCGAGAGAGGCTGGTAGAGTGCAAGCCATGTATGATTCTAGAGTAATTTTGATGACTTGGATGCCCTTTAATCCCAACTACTCAAACCACAAATTAAACATGTCAGTGATCTGAAAATGGAACTATTTGTAAATGTTGTGCAAAATATCCATTTCCATTTAATTAAGTATGCAAAGTATTCTCCATGTCTTGTAGGTTAAACAAAGTGTTTTTGGTAATTGTTTTTGAGTTTTTGTGTGAGGAAATGTTAATTAATTTTACTGTTTGACATATTATATAGGAAATACACAGCAAGAGAAATTCACCATAGCATAACACATCAAAGTGATGAGGCAGTTCACCCCTCCTCGGCTTCATCTGCCGGGTCCAAGGCTCCCAATGGGCATGTCCTTGCTCTATTAAGTTGCCCAAAATGGTTGTACAGTGAAATATATTCCTAAACAGGAAAAACAAACTGTGAATTTTACTTGAGAAGATAGAATTGAGCTAAAAATGGCTTTTGTTTCACCTCAAACAGTGAAGTACAACCCAATACAACTCCATATTCTCGATGGCCCTTTCCTCTTTCCTGAAGCAAAAATGGCTGAAGAACACCTCTGTTCGATTTCCAACCTGTCCCAAACACTCCAGAAGGTTGAAGAAAGCCAAAACTAACTAAAATTTCATCTTGTTTGGTTGAAAATTGAGAAAGTTATGACCCAAAAAAGATTTTTCCCAGTGGCATTAGAAAACCTCCTCCAAAACTGGAGGAACTCCAGTTAACTCCACCAAAAAGGCAGACATATCAGAATAGGTGGAACCGCGCTATTTTTTGGGGCAGCAATAAGTTTAACTGTCAGTTTGTTGGCGCGTTCACATGCAAAAAAGGCGGAGTACAGTTAGTGCTGGCGGTTAGTGTTAACTCCGCACCAGCGGTCATGGCCTGTAGGTCATATGATTATGGTGCTAGCACCTAAGTGCTTAAACCAAAACTTTCTGTCATTTGAAATGGGGTTTAGCCCTTAGTTACAGTGCTAGTTGCAAGGTCTTAACCCTTAGCCCTGAGGGCTTAAACCTGAAATCCTGCTCATTCAACAGGGCTTAGCCCGTGGTCTTAGACCCAGGTCTTATCACCATAGCGCTGGCCCTTGAGGGCTATACCCAAAGTTCCACCTGACTTGGCTGGTCGTTCAATCTGTGCACGAGGCGACCCAAATTAACGTTCACACTTCGCCCAAATCGCCCTGGTTTCAATCTCGAAGCTACTGTCGTGTTGGTCGAGTCGAGGCTGCCTGAGGTGTCGGGTCGAGGGTTTGACCCCTCTTGCCCTCAACATTTTTAACATAATCCTTTAACCAATGGCTTGGGGCCACGTGGCAGCCTCCAGGAAGGCCACGTGGCACCCTCCAACAGGCCTATAAAAACTTAACAAAAATGAAATTTTTTGCCATATAAAACTTTTGAAAATAAATATTATTTTTTTTTTGTCAAAAAGTCCTGTTTTGAAGGTCATTGGGCGATTTCAAACTTCAGCAACTTTCACATACGACATCGGATTTGAGTCTCGTCCATGGTGCCAGAATCGCAGTGACGAGTCCTTTCTGTTCATTCATATTGCAACCAATTCTGAGCAGTTCCATTTTTGAGCATTTTTTCGACTTGGACATGATCTCCTGATGACACCTCCCCATTGGGAAGCTTTTGGACCCCAAAAGCCTTCAATTAATTGTTTAGAAGATGAGGGTACAGATCCCTCACCTTTTCCACCTCCATCCACTTTTCCTTACTCAGTTTGCTGCCTTTAAGACCAACCCGAATATAATCAACACTTCCCCTCCTTGAAGTGCATGTCCTTCTGTCAAGGATAGCATCCTCTTTTAGCTCATCCAAAAATTATGGCAAGAAATCCTCTATGGATGGCAGCTGAATTTCACTTTCATGATCAACAATTAAAGGAGGTTCATACAAACGTAAATTTTCCACATTCACATTAGAATACATCTGCATATATGAATGCAAATCTACTTGAAAAGAATTATTTAAAACTTGTTTAAGGATCTTGAATGGACCATAACGAATAGGATTCAACTTTTTACCTTCTCCTTGCATTCTTTCCTTACCAATATGTAGCCATACCTCATATCCTTCTTGAAACTTATGGTCAATTCTGTGTTTGTCATGCCTCTCCTTTTACTTGCCTTGACTTTTTTCAAGATGTTCTTGAACCTGCTAATGTATGAGCTAAATTATTTTAATGAACATGCAAGCTTTTTCAATGTCACTATGCCCATCAATGGCAACATCCTTCTCAAGAATGAAATCTAAAGGTGACTTAGGCAAATACCCAAAACAAGCTTCAAAAGGTGAAGTATTTGTAGAAGAGTGCTTGGCCCGGTTGTAAGCATGCTGAATGTAATGCAAATGCTCATCCCAAAGCTTGGGATTCTTGCTGCAATAACATCTCAAAAGATGTATAATGGTTCTGTTCACTACCTCATTTTGGCCATCTGTTTGCGGATGGAAAGCAGTACTCTTCTTCAACTTGGTGTCCATCATCTTCCATAAATTGGACCAAAAATTCCCAACAAATCTGGAATCCCTGTCACTAAAAATAGAAGTAGGCAAGCCATAATGAACCCATACATGTTGAAAATATAAATCAACAATTTGTTCAGCAGTTATAGATTTCTTACAGGGCATAAGAATACACATCTTGCTGAATCTATCAACTACTTCATAAATATAATCATGTTTCTTTCTAGATAATGGTAGACCTCCAACAAAATCCATAGAAACACTTTCCCATGGTCTAGAAGGTATCAGCAATGGCGTATATAAACCAAGCTTCCTATTGCTAGGCTTGCTTGTAGCACATAATGAACAACCTCTAATGAAACGTGAAACACTATCTACCATGCGAGGCCAATAACAATACCTCTGTAAATGTGCCACTGTTTTGCTTATCCCGAAATGTCCAGCAATAAGAGAAGAATGAGCTTCTCTCATGACACTTAGTCTCTCCCCCTGTGGTATACATAACTTGCCCATATGAAACAAAAAATTATTATGCAAGTGATAATCATTCTCCTCAACATGATTCCCTTCACTCAAGTTAGCATACACATCCTTAAAATCAACATATGATGTATACTGTTCTATGTAGCTCTCATGTACAACAGAATCATTCTTAAGTAAAGTAGTAGCACTGATAATAGGCCTTGAAAGCATATCAGCAACTTTATTGAAAATAACTTTCTTGTACCTTATTACCAAGTGAAATTGTTGTAGGAAACCCATCCATCTGAAATGTCGTGACTACTGTAATTTACTTTGCGACTGCAAGAATTGTAAAGGCTGATGGTCGGTATGAACAACTATTTCTTTGCCCATCAAATAGTGTTTCCACTTTTTGACGCTTTGCACCAATGCATACAACTCCTTATCATTTGTAGGATAATTCACAACAGCACCATTAAATGTCTCAGAATGAAATGCGATAGGCTTACCATTCTGTAAGAGAACTACACCCATGGCATAATCACTAGCATCGGTCTGAATCTCAAGTGGCTGTCTCAAGTCCGGTAATGCAAGAACTGGAGCTGAACTTATATTCTATTTCAAAGACTTGAAATATTTATGTTTCTTGCCTCCCCATTGGAAATCACGTTTCACACTTGTCACTGCATACATAGGAGCTGCTATGGCAGAGAAGTTAGAAATAAACTTCCTCCAATACTGAGCTGCACCCAAAAAAATTCTTACCTCTGTAATGGATTTGGGAGTAGGCCAATTCACAACAGCTTCTACTTTAGAAGGATCAATTCTCAAAGCACTTCCTCCTACTATGTGTCCCAAATAAACCAAAGAAGTCTTTCCAAATTCACACTTTGACATTTTAAGAAACAACTGATTTTTCTTCAAAATATCAAGTGCTTTCTTAACATGCATGACATGCTCTTCTCTAGTCTTGCTGAAAATTAAGATGTCATCTAAGTAGACAATAACGAAATCATCAAGAAAAGGACGTAAGACATCATCCATTACCTGCATGAAAGTTGCAGGTGCATTGCATAAAGCAAACAGCATAACAAGCCACTCAAAGAGTCCCTATTTGGTTTTAAATGATGTCTTCCAAATGTCACTTTCTGCAATTCTAACTTGATGATAACCACTACGTAAGTCTAACTTAGTGAAATATTTAGCATCTTTCAGCTGATCTAACAAATCATCTATCCTTGGGAGTGGGTAACGATTATTTACCATTATCTTGTTCAATGCCCTGAAGTCCACACACATGCGCCAAGTTCCATCTTTCTTTGGAATCAACACTATCAGTGACCCACATGGTGAAGTGCTTGGTCTTATGAAACCGTTTTCCAACAAGTCTTTAATTTGCCTCTTTATTTCAGCATTCTCCATGATATACATGTGGTACATGCCTATGTTAGGAAGATGACAATGTTGTTGTAACTGGATTTCATGTTGAATCTCCCTTTTAGGAGGCAAACCTGTCGGTTCCTGAAACATCGCATGATTTGCATCAAATACATAATATAAATCTGATTTAAGCTTGGAATCACAATTTTCAAGTGACTCATGATTCACATCAACCTTGGGCTTAACAATAAGAAGTACAAAACTCTTAATAGAATTCACTAGCCTTTTTACCTGTCTTGCATTGACCATCGCTATATTTGTCTTCTTGCGATGTGCTTTGACAATAAATTCCTTGCCATCTTTAAAAATATGATACTTATTTTCATGGTGATGGAAGATCACTTTCCTGTCAAATAAGTAAGGACTTCCCAAAACAATTCCTGATATATCAAGTGGTACTGCATCAAGTTCAACTGTGTCAATAAAGTGTGCAGTAATCGCAAAACGCAATATGCACTTCCTGAGACTTGTAAGTTTGCATCCTTGCATATCCACCCAAGTGGATAAGGCTTTGGATGTGGAATGGTCTCAATTTTAAGTTGTTTGACCAAGTTTTCTGATATGGGATTTTCTTGTGACCCACTATCAAACAGTGTGTCAATTTTTGTACGTTTTGAGACTACCCTCACATGGAACAATTCAATTCTTTCTTCCTCATTTGGAGCTTGTACATGACAATTTGAAGTACTAGTGCTTGGCTTAGTTTCAGTTTCCTTTCCCTTCATACTCTTCAAACCCATGGCTGAAATTTTGGTTTCATCACCTGAATCATCACCTAAGTCTTGTGGTGTAGTTTTAGTAGCTGCAGTTTTCTTCTTTCCTTTGTTTTTGTTAAACTGAGTTCTTTTTTAGGATGAAGTTTCCAACAATTTTTCTCTTCATGGCCTTCTCTTGAAAAATGTTTACATATCACTTTCTCACCCTCCTGTTTGACAGATGAATTCTTTTTGCCTTTTCCCTTAGAGGTTTTATCTTTGTTTTCCACCTTAAAAGGCTTGTTTCTACCCTCATCAAAAGTGTTTTTCCCTCTAGCCTCTAAATGCATAGCTTGTACACAAACTTCATCTAGACTAGTAGGATTGAACATAAAGATAGTATGTCTAAGGTAGCTGTGCAAACCACCTATATATTTCAGCAAAGTATCTTGACTTTGTAAGTCTACCCCTAATAAGAGTGCTCTTCTCCTAAACTCTTGGGTGTACTCTTGTACATTTTGTCCCTTAAGTTGTCTAAAGTTTTTCCAGTTCATGATAGCCTTTTGTAAATGATCTAATGGATAAAATTGATTTTTAATTGCAGTAATAAATTCAGCCCATTATAAAGTGATCTTACCATGTTTTTTAATTTCATCCTTGGTCTTGGCTTCCCACCATACCAATGCTGCTCCATCCATTCTCAAAGAGGCTAACTGTATCTTGGTGTCGTCATCATGAAGGTTCTGTATTCTCAAGTAAACTTCCAACTGTCTTATCCAATTTTCAAGTTTCTCTGCATTGACCTCACCATTAAACATAGGCAACTCAAATTTGACATCAAGCTTCAAAAATGGACTTTTACCAGTGGTTTTAGACTTGTAAGATTGATTCACCGAAGTAGAGGATGACGATGTAGAGGAAGAGGATGAAGATGGGGATGGTGGATCACCATTACCTCCATTTCCTTTCTTTGACTTGTCATAACTTTTCTTTCCTCCTGAAGAACCCTCTCCTTCTTTCTGGTGTTTATACCCTTCTCCAACAAGCCTATCATTCCTTTCTTGGTAGAGTATCCTCACCATCTCCGTCATGTCCAAGAAAGAATTTCGGAACACCTGTTCCTCTTCTTTGGGATCAATGTCTTCAGGAGCTTCTCCTTCTCTTGAAGACATGCTTGAGGCTTTTTCAATGGATCTTGGAGGTGGCTCTCTGGCTCTTCTTGGTTGAGGATTACTTTGTGCACTAACCAAGTGTCCTTCACCTCTCTTGATTTTAAGCCTAGTAAGTAACAAAACTTGCAAACAATCAAATATATCTTTGCACAAGAAAAAATGCAGAGTAAAACTCTAGCTCCTATACCAACTGATATGAAAATGGAACTATTTGTAAATGCTGTGCAAAGTATCCATTTCCATTTAATTAAGTGTGGAAAGTATTCTCCATGTCTTGCAGGTTAAAAAAAGTGTTTTTGGTAATTGTTTCTGAGTTTTTGTGTGAGGAAATGTTAATTAAGTTTACTGTTTAACATATTATATCAGAAATACATAGCAAGAGAAATTCACCATAGCATAACACAACAAACTGATGAGGCAGTTCACCCCTCCTGGGCTACATCTGCTGGGTCCAAGGCTCCCAATGGGCATGTCCTTGCTCTATTAAGTTGGTCAAAATGGTTATACAGTGAAATATATGCTTAAACAGGAAAAAAAAGCTGTGAATTTGACTTGAGAAGACAAAAACAAGCTAAAAATGGATTTTGTTTCACCTCAAACAGTGAAGTACAACCCAATACAGCTCCATGGCCCTAGTGGCCCTTTCCTCTTGAAGCAAAAATGGTTGAATAACACCTCTGTTCACTTTGCAACATGTCCCAAACACTCCAGAAGGTTGAAGAAAGCCAAAATTGACTAAAATTTCATCTTGTTTAGTCGAAAATTGAGAAAGTTATGACCCAAACAAAATTTTTCCCAGTGGCACTAGAAAACCTCCTCCAAAACTGGAGGGACTCCAGTTAACTCCACCAAAAAAGGCGGACAAATCAGAATAGGAAGAACTGCGCTATTTTTGGGGGCAGCAATAAGTTTAACTATTAGTTTTTTGGCGCGTTCACATGCAGAAAAGGCGGAGTATAGTTAGTGCTGGCGGTTAGTGTTAACTCCGCGCCTGCGGTCATGGCCTGTAGGTCA
Source organism: Pinus albicaulis (assembly GCA_034641835.2). Lineage (NCBI taxonomy): Eukaryota > Viridiplantae > Streptophyta > Pinopsida > Pinales > Pinaceae > Pinus > Pinus albicaulis. The sequence continues at coordinate 28,396 of JAXQQM020066862.1, forward strand.
TATGATTATGGGGCTAGCACCTAAGTGCTTAAACCAAAAATTTCTACCATTTGAAATGGGGTTTAGCCCTTAGTTACAACACTGTTCGTGGGGTCTTAACCCTTAGCCCTGAGGGCTTAAACCTGAAATCTCGCTTATTCAACAGGGCTTAGCCCGTGGTCTTAGACCCGGGTCTTATCACCATAGCGCTGGCCCTTGAGGGCTATACCCAAAGTTCTGCCCGATCCGACTTGTCGTTCAATATGTGCATGAGGTGACCCGAATTAACGTTCACACTTCGCCTGACTCACCCTCGTTTCAATCCTGAAGCTGTTGCTGTGTTGGTCGAGTCGACCCTGCCCGAGGTGTCTGGTCGAGGGTTCGACCCCTCTTGCCTTCAACATTTTTAACATAATCCTTTAACCAATGGTTTGGGGCCATGTGGCAGTCTCCGAGTAGGCCACGTGTCACCCTCCAATAGGCTTATAAAAACTTAACAAAAATGAAATTTTTTTCCATATAAAACTTTTGAAAATGATTTTTTTTTTGGGTCAAAAAGTCCTTTTTTGAAGGTCATTGAGCGATTTAAAACTTCAGTAACTTTCACATACGACATCGGATTTGAGTCTCGTTCACGGTGCCAGAATCACAGCGACGAGACGTTTCTGGTCGTTCAGATTGCAACCAATTCTGAGCAATTCCATTTTGAGCATTTTTTCGACTTGGACATGATCTCCTAATCAATCAGTCATCTTAAAACTCACATTACCTAACCAAAAATATTTATATCTATGAAAATTTACAAAAAAATTATTATTCTAAAAATTTACTTAATTTTTTATTAATATCACTTCCATATTTTACTTCCTCTTTCCTTTTCGTTTTCGACTTTCCATTTCCATATGCATATAATTATAAACTCCTCAATCTACACTATTTTATCTATAATACATTTTAAATAATTTCAATTTTAATAATATACCATAAACAAATTAATTAAAAATTCATTTCACGACCAGTATATTGTTTACATCATTTCATGATAAGAATATTCAATTTACCGTTGATGATGTAGAAAATTTCACTTGCTATACTTGATCACAAATTGATGCGAAAATGTCTAAAATTGTCTTTGCTCTTCATTAACATGTATAGAGTTCAAATATTAAAGAGAATGCAATGCTTATTATATATGCCAATGTTATAACAATGCTTTGTTATGGTTTTAAATACTTTTGTTTTATCAATAATTTGACCTTTTTGTTTGAGTTGGTTTTAAAAGAGGATCATAAATTCTAAAGGTGAATTCCATAATTCCAAATATGACTAAAATTACATAATAAATACCAAGTTATAAATTGGTGTAAGAGTTTAACTAGTAGTTAATTATGAGGGTGGATAGTAGATATGATAATAAAAAATGTTTCTAATACATTTAAGTGTGTAGTGTTTTTCAATGCCAAAAAAATCTACATTTAAGTGTACTGTGGTGTTTTTCAATGCCAAAAAAAAATCTTTTCATGAGATACATTGTTGCAATAATTAATGAACTATCTAAATTTCTTTTATTTAAATGTTTGAGTCGTACAAATCTAACTTCTATATTTGTGAAACCCAAAATCTAATGCAATTAATAATGTAATTATAATGAAAATAAATAGTAAACTCTTCTCATAACTAATTTTATTTAAATGTTTAGCCGTAAAAATCTAATTTTTACATTTATAAAACACAAAATATAATACAATTAATAATGTAATCATAATGTTCCCAATTTGGGTGCGTACTTGATTTACGACATGCCCATTGTAATTAAAGTTGGATTCTTTGAAGGATAAGCTCACCCCTTTCCACATGCATGGCAAGGTTGGCTAGGCTGTCTCTTGCATGCAACGAGGGAATAATATAGTGGGTGGTGGTAGGAGAATCCATTCAAGGCTTGAACACATGCAGGTTTGCATGTCGATTCTTGTGGAAAAGTGGAGATACTTGTAAACTTCTACGGTGGGAGGTCGGCATCAACGAACCTTCAACACTCCGCAACGTTGGATACTTGGTATGTAGTTTGTTACTCCCTCCTTTTCACCATGATGAAAGTATTTGGTGTAAGTGTATTGGGTCGAGCTACCTGGAAGTCGAGGGGGTCAGAGGGTGTTTGTTATGTTCCAACTTTGAATGTGTATGCATGTAGGAGTAATTATGGCAATTGGGTCAAAATTGTTCCTGCTTTTGTCTGGTATGGCTTTTGGCTATTCCAAAGGGACCTAATTCAAGTCCTCAATGTGGTCGACCCCTTATCTCATAAGAAGCCCTGGGTGAACTTGGGATGGCCTTGGGATAGTTCTAGGGCATTTTGGGCTTTTGAATTCTGGGTGTCTGCATCGAGTTGGGCCGGGATGTCAATGTTTATGCCGGTTGAGAGGGGTTTAGTTGCAATCAAGATTCCCTAAACTAGGCCCTGCGGGTGCAATCTGGTTGACCCTCCCGATGTAAGTCTATCAGTGTTGTGTCTGCATTTCAAACATAATGGGTATGACGCCTGGTAGCCCTTTAGGGTATGCTCTGATGGTTTTAATGTTAATTGATGGTTTTGGCTTCGAGAGAATGACCCCTTGTTTGTGTCGAGGAACAATACTATCACTTATTGGTATGAACAAAAGATAGACCCGGTCGACCCTCCCCATGCAAGTTTGTTGATGCCAAGTTTGTGTAACCATCGCAAAGGTCATGATGCTTGACAACCCTGTAGGGTCTGCTCTGACTGTCTGGATGCTATTTGTTGGTTTTGATTTCCAGAGAAAGCCCCCCTTCTTGTTTCGAGGAACAATGTTAAACATTTTTACGATGAATGGAAGGTTAGACCGACCCATGCTCTTGAATTACATTATTATGTTGATACTTGCGCAGGTGGGTAGATTGGTAACATGGCTCCACAGTGGAACTACTTGTAGCTCAGGTCTCCTCCCACGAACTCTTAGCCATAATGCATTTTCCCCAACTTGTAAGAAATTTAACATGGCTCGATCCAGAAGCCCAGCTCTGAGGGGCCATGACAGAAAGTGCAAAGGAAAGGAAACTGCGAGGCAACCCAGTTCATCCACAGGAAAACCGAGAGGAAGAAAACCCATTGTGAGCATCATTAACAATGTTGCAAAAGCCTATCATGAAAATACATTGGAGGATATAAGGAAGTTGATAGAGAAATGGGAGGCATATTTAAATCGCCAAGCAGGTTCAATGGAGACTGAAGCAGATGACTGGAGGGCTTTAGTGCCTGACCCCAGAAAAAATTGAGGTCGTGTACACAATTTAAACAGACCCACTTTCTATATTGGTTTATAAAAGGAATTATGGGCAAGGCCCTGTAGTAGATATCTATGAGCTTGGCCACATTAATACAAGACTTCCTGGACTACATAATTTTTTTTTTTTGAGAAAATCCAGTTCTAGAAGCAAAATTAGGACGGGCACATTGAAAACCACCTACCATGCATCCTCACTTTGACTGAACTCCCGGGATCTAATGCCCAAGACCCGACACCGGTGGAATCTGCGTCGAATGAGGAAGCAAATTAGTTATTATAAAGTTTCTTGATGTAGTTTTTTGTGTTTACTGTTTACATGCAGATAGATTTTAAGATTCCATGTATTTTTCAGTCATGCCAATAGGCAAGTACATGGTAGGATATATATAGACATACAATTTTATATAGCATGGATAGACAGACTTAGAACTTATTGTTTTTGGATGGAATACAATGCTGTTAGGTGGCCAACAGACTTGGTTTATCGCAGGGAAAGTTGAGGCCACCTAATTATCTTCATATCTGGTTGTAAATTTCTGTTAAAATTAATGAAAAAGGAGGTACTACCAATCTTACAAAACAAAATAATGTAATCATAATAAAAAAAATAGTAAACCCTTCTGGCAACCAATTCTTCCTTAAAAGAAAACAATAAATTTGAGTGTTGATGGCTATAATTAAAATGAAAAAGATCTATATATGTTTTAAAATAACTTTCAAACTTGCACATGAAGTCAACTCCTAGTGAACATCTCTATTATTTGGACATGAACCACTCTTGCAAATGTGTAGGCTGCATCATTTCCATCATCCTTTATCACTTTGATTATATATATATATATATATATATATATATTCATGTAAGCTCCAATGTTGGCCATCCTTAGCTTTCATGCAAATTTACATACTGAACGAGCGAATGAATATATTTTTCAATAAGATGTGGAACAAATCCCAGGATTCAACCCTTTCCATAATAATCCTAGGATTCAACCCTTTCCATAACAAGTTATCTTGAATATATTTTCTTCTATCACACACCATTCTTTTCTAGGTTTCTTGTTGTCAAAGTTGCATTGAGACTTATAATCTTTTCCTTTGTTGGGTTAAGAAGTTAATGAGGCACACTTGTTGGTTGATGGAATTTAAGAACAATAATTAAGACATGACCTTGAAAATACAAGGATGATTGTGTAGTTAAATATTTGTAGACAAAGTAGAGGCCAACTAAAAACCCTTATGATGGTATCGTATAAGAGTTTAAAGACATGACCTGCACTACCAAGAGGAGATGAAAACAACAAGCATGTGATAATTGTGACTAGATTGCTAGAGAAGTAAAATTCACAATTGCATCATGCAAGATATGGCAAGTGGAGTGTTAATCAACACATGTTTCACTGTATGATATTGTATATAGAGAAAAGAGTTTGCAATTTTTAATTAGTTTAAAATGCCAACATGCAAAGTCCTCACAATAAAATTCCTTTCAACATAATTAATCATTACAATTTGGTTTAAATATTATAGTTTGAAGTCAAAGATTAAACACACTTTTTTTCATCTTTATAATTATGTGTTATATATTTTTTAAAATTCATAATTTTCATAATTTTATATACTATATTTTAAACAAATTTAAGCTAATTACAAATGATCTATAAACATGATTTACACTTGACCACTCCTTGCCTAGTCTAATTCAATAGTGTGTTAATATGTTGTATTATTCACAAATGGATAGGAGTTAGAAAATGTAGTAGCTTTAAACACACACCATACATGTTTATGTACTCCTATCAAGGTGAGACTATTATGATTTTTGGGATTTTTGGAACCTTTTGTATGCCTCAAAATTATGTAGAAAATTTCAAATGAGGTGTGTAAACTTTGGTCTTATCAATATTTAAAAGTTATAGAACACAAAATAGTAATATTATAGGGAATGATGAGCAATCACTTTAAATTTAAAGGTTGGAACATTCAAACTTGAGAGGAATTTTTAGAAAACAATGGGTGGGTGTGCTTTGTAGAAGTAAATATAAGGTCATTAATGTCAAGTGTATTTAGTGTTTTGTTGAAACCCTGGTGAGAACTTCATATTATGCTTAGATTGATGGGTTAATTATGTTTGGTATCCAGGTTCATGTGCATGAGATGGGGTTTGTGGAAAAGTTCAAAACTTATGTTTTTAGGTATTTTACATAGGAGGAGATGTGGTTTGAGTAACCTATATGGGAAATTTTTAGCCCTATGTAAAAACATTTATTAAGAAAATTATTATCTTGGAGATGTGAGATAAAGTCTCATTGAAGACATAAAGCATACGATCCAAGGCAATGTGGGGATTTTCGTTAATTAATGGATATTGATCTTTGTTGACAAGTAGTTGGAAGATCTTTGTACTCTAGCTTATTATAATTTGCATAAAAAGTTAATCTTGCACTTTGTAATTTTCCTCTATGGAGGTGCCTGGAGTAGAGGGATGATGTTCCCCTTTAACACTCTAAAAGCTTCTCCTTATATTGGGGTTGTTAAAGGGGTAAATTTTGACTCTTCACTCTTTCAAAGATGTAGTCCAAAATATAATTCCTCTCCTTTGATAACGTTGATTCAATGGTTAGGGGACTTCATTATGAAGATAGATAAATACACCATTTTAGAACATATTCAATTGAAGGAAATACACAAGTTCATCAATCATGACAAGAAAAATGTTATTATATGAGATTCAATGGGGTTTAGCCATCGTTTACAACATCAAATGGATGGACTCTAACCAAACAAAAACATGCATGGTCAGTGTTAGCTCTAAAGGTTTCTTTCTCAACATTTTAACAAGCTACGACACTATAAGAAAAGTCATTAAAGAGAGACCATCGTTCTAACACTAAGATGTTCTCTTCTTTAAACAATAGTTTTGGATTTCAATACAACTTCAATATTCAATATCCATCTCCCTAATTAAACAATAGTTTTGGATTTCAATACAACTTCAATATTCAATATCCATCTCTCTAATTGTAATTTGTAATTTGTGTAACACTCTTGAATCTCCACCTCCCTTTGTAGGAATAAAAAAACACAATAAAATTGAAAATTTCATGAATATATCCAAATAAAATAAAATAAAAACATTTCCTTTAATGCTAAAATCTACATAAACTCTTTAATTTAAATAAAAATCAATAAAACAAAATCATTACAAAATACACAAATTCTAAATACCCTAAGTATAAAAATATACTTATAAGATATAAAGTTGGTAAAAAATAAATTACCAATAATAATAATCATATTCTAAAATCAATATTTCAAAAAAAAATATAATTTAAAAAAATTAACAACAAATTCTAAAACAAATTGCTATTAAAAAAGATATAAAAAAACAAAAAACATAAAAATCTTACATCTAACCCTTTAACTTTTATAAAATAATCATGAGAAAGAAGTTGTCTATATCACTACTTAACTCATTAAAAAAAAATAGATAAAGTACGAATTAAATAAATCGAATCAAAAAAGTAAACCAAATCTTTAACTAAATCTAACAAAACACGAGAACTAATTTAGGTGACAAAATGAATCTTAAACTCACCAAATCTTAAATAAAGTGATTTACAAGTACAATCGAACCTCCACATGTAAAATTTATAATGAATCTTGTACACATAAAAAGTCAACAATGAATTTGAGAGGGAGACAACTATAGAGGAATCCATGGTTGTTTCTTATGAAAATGAAAGGTATGAAATAACTCAATGAATTTGAGAGGGAGACAACTAGGTATAGAGGAATCCATGGTTGTTTTTTGTGAAAATGAAAGGTATGAAATAACTTTTTCCGTAGTGTATATATTGACATATCCAATGGACAAATAATATAATATAATGAAAATAACAGTGGAGCTTGACATTTCCCCAAATAATATAATCATTATTATTATATTATTATAGGTCTTAAGGATAAGGTAGGAGGTTTAGTAGAAATGGCCATCAAAATATTTGAGAAAATGATTTTTTTTCGATGTACTAAAACACAATTCCCTCCTAATCATTATTATATATAACTTATGCATAATTTCAAACATTTTTTTTTCCTTTTGAGTAATTTTGTGGCCGAAGATGATTGAATTTTGTTTTTTGTTTTATCTGGGTGGGTTATTGTCTTTTACTGTATATTTATGTTTCATTTATTTTTCTATGTATTATAAAAATACTAGTGTTTTTTTTGTTTTTGTCTTTGTTTTTTTTAAATCATAATTTTTTATTAAATAAAAAGTTTTATTATTATTATTATGTAATTTTAAGGTTATGATTAAGTCAGACATCAATTTGTTGTATGAGATCTCTTGTTTATGGGACAAGGGACTCACTTCCGTACAATGATTTGATTGCTAAATCTACGAAGGCATACATACTCTACCCTCCTCTGGTTTTGAACCTATGATCTCTTAGGAGGGAACACATGTTCTTAACCATTAGGCCCACTCAAGCTGTATTAACCATTAGGCCCATACGTGTATCGAATACATTCAACCACTTTCTCGAAAGATTAAATAAGTAAAAGATGGGCTACATAAGATTACTAGGAGACCAACATTTATCGAGATAAATTAAGCTTCTTTTTTTTACTTTTCTTCTTTTGAAATTTGTATGAAACTTTAGAGTTTGGGTTGACAATACTGTTGTTTTTTACTTATCCTCTAGACTTTGAGGGCACTTCTTTATCTGTGTCAGAACTTTTCGATGTATGTGTTCGTTTTGTCCCTGCCACTCCTTGACTCATGCATGTTTCCTTTTGTTGTTTTTCTAGAGCCTAGATCACATTGTTGTTTTTCTAGAGCCCGGATCACTGCTAACTCAATGCCTTTTTCGACTTGTCTTTTAGGATCATTATGCTTCTTTTCACCCTCCTCTGCTTGGGCATCTTGTTGATTCTGATCTTCTGTTGTTTGATGATCCTCATCCATTTCTTTGTCTTCATCATCTGTAAGATGTAGATCTGGAAACTACTGCCCCTTTGACTATTGAGATCTTTTCTTTGTCCCTTCTTTTGCTTGTGGGCATGTATTCTACAAATGCCCTGTCTGAAGACAAATTTGGCACTCGAAAGTCATATTTTCAAAATCTAATAATTGGGTCCAATTAAAATCTTTATGAACCAGATGGATGTGATCTAGTAGACCTTTACTAAGGTCCATTTCTACACATGTATTAGCAGATGTAAAAATGACGTTTTTCTTTTTTTCTTGATCTATCTTCAAAAGCCTCTCCAAAGTGTTTCCAATACCTTCTACAACTTAGTGATGCCAGAAAGTTAGCCACCTATAAATTCCGATATGCTAAATGGTGGCTAAATTTGTGTTCAAGCCTTCAAGAGATTTATTTCTTTGAAAATATATCATCCTTGAAGTCTTATGTTTGTCCCATCCTGGAGTTCCATCTTCATTGTTGTTTCCATCTTAAAACCATGCTGATTCACCAAAGGAAAAGTTGCTTCATGTCTCAGAATCTCCTTTTCATTTATTTTATCCATTTTTTCCTAAGGTTTCTTTTCCACCTCTAACCCTCCTGTTTAGCCTCAAAGGCTCAAACTCAGTAAGGTTTAAAACCCTGTCTTTACCCCTATCGGAAACCTCCAAATTCCTCAAAAAACCCTTTAAAATCCTTGAAAATATTCATTTTCTCACTAAGGACTTAAGCCCCTTTCGGCTTAGCCCTTAGCCCCTTTCTCTGCCTGTGACCCGGAGCCATAACCAGGTGCTAGGCCTCATTTCCCATCGCAATCGTAGTTTTCCTGTTCCCTTGTCTTCCTTTGATTTCCGCCCAGCCAATGCAATAATCCCATTCTCTTTGACCCCCTATCTCCTTACCTTTCCATGGGACCACACCCCTTCGTCGCATCGCAAAAAAGCATAAGTCTTTTTCCCCAAGCATTGATCCTCCGATGACCTGATCCACCGATTTGATCTTAGCCGTTGAGCCCACAAGATACCAACAACCGAGATTGCATCGCACTCCGCCCATAGCCCCCGCCATCGCAATCGCACAAAGTTATTTTCCTTTGTTCTTTTCCTTTTCCCCGACCCCCGACCATGCGATGTAATCCTGGTCGTTGATCTGAGAAGATCTACAGCCATCGCATCACCTAGGCCTTCGACCTCCGCCCGCTACGCGACAAACATCACACGTCACCACCTAGCCCACCAGTTTCTCCGCCCCGCATCTCTGTGCCTATCGCGTGCAACCCGCACCATCCGATCTGACAACCCAGATCTAACGGTCGCTATCCAAAATTGAAAAATATTTACACCCGAGGTTTAACGCTCCGAAATTTTGCGAAATGGGCGGTTTTGAAAATCCGCGTGTCGGCCAATGTATGGAATCGCATTCCATTCGCTCAAAAACGCCTCCCCCCATTTTGTTATGTGAAAACCATTCCCGGTTTTCCACCATACTGCTACCCTCCGCAATGTCGCTCCTGATTTAATCCTAGCTGTCGATCTCTGAGATCGCACGATCCATGTTATATCGCGAACCTCATTCATTTTCTCTCCATCTCTCTCCCAAAACACTCATCGAGCGATCTCCACCGTAGATCGTTCTGATCTAATGGTCCACGTTACTCATCACACCCAGACCCTCAATTGACCTGGTTAGTTGCTCTGCCAGGATTTTCTTCCATTTTTATTTTGCATACAAATACTCTCTCACTTCTCCTCACCTTTACAGCCCTCACTGCGATCCATGACCCAAACAACGCAGGATTTTGTAACATTTTGTTGTTTTGCAGGTTCTATTTCAAGGTTTCGAGCACCTGATTATCCCACAGCCCAATAAAGATGACACAGGGTCGAAGATGACGATCCAAAACCATGGTCGATGCAAGAATGAAATCAGCAGGGGTAATTTCCAAGGTTTTAAGTCAATAATTCATGATTATTGACTATTTACCAAACCCTCCAGCACGTAAAAGTACCTGTAAAGAAACAATGGTTAAACACAGATCAGTGAAGTAATCGAAGATAAAGGTTTGAGCATATAGTTTGAAGAATTAAAGGACTCGAGCCTATAGATCGGACATGAAGGACAAAGCACAATTCATAAAGACAAAACAAATCATACAAGGTGAACCATTCAGACCTCATGTACATCAGGACAGAGCAGATTAATTCATCAAAATATCTGAGGCCACCTATAGCCTGCATTTCACCTATAAAGACACTTTGATAGTTATCACACTGACAACACATCTTTAATTTTCAGAATAGTTATTGTAAGGTATGGGAAACCTATAGCCCATTTTTTCATCTATCATGTTCCAGAAGGAATGATAGAAACTACTGAAGCCATCTAGCAGACACTCTTTGGAGTTATTTCCAACTTGATTATATGTCCTGAAGTCAACAAGAATAGCAGAAATGATCCATCATTAATGCAATATGTATTAAGCAGAGTGAAACATCGAATACACTCTTCCTCTGCCTTAAAATATCATTAAAACCTTCTTCACCTACTTTTCCCATTTTCTCTATAAAGACTCTTTGAAGTCTTATTGTAAAAGGTTGGCATTTGGTGATTTCTAAAGTAATACATAGATTGCTGCTTTGAAGAAGCATTGGTGTTCTGAAGGAGTGTGGAAGTCTCTATTTTTTTTTGTTGATAAAGGAGGCTGGACCATTAGATCCCTGAGCCTGGTTTTGGTGAAGTAATCTCTTATTGTTAATGTTGTTTCTCGTTTATCACTTTGTTCCATTATGCTTTGACTTACAGTAGGATAAAAAGTTTAGGCAGAGAAATGTATCTTAGAAGCACCTCTGACCTGTTTATCCTTCACTGTTTATATGTTTTCCACTACTGAACATGACAGGGTAGTCTAATAGCTCTCTTGAATATTCAGTTTGTTTTATTTCAGAAATGGTAAATTCAGTTGTGTTAAAGACTATTTAGGCATTCCCTCTTTCTTTGCCACTGAATATTTTATCTAAAATCTCATTTTAATTATTAATGCTTGTAGTTTGATAGAGAGGCTTGTTTCAATCATACCCTCTGTTCATTATTGTAATTATTGTGTTAAAGGTCCCTATAATTGTAGTCCTAGATGTCTAAGGCATTCCCTCTTCTGTGAATGCAATTGTATGTCTTGTTGATTAAGCTCTCAACAGTGGACTTGTAGGAGGAAATAGGGCATTCCCCGAATCCTATAATTCATTTAGAAGGTTTTAGTCTGCATTTCTCCTTTCTTTGAGTGTTTATATTGATTAAGTCCAAAACAGTGAGCTTACTGGAGGAAATAGGGCATTCCCCAAATCCTTTAAGTCATTGTGAAAGGGTTTAGTTTGCTTTTCACTCTTAGTCCTTAATGTTCATCTCATTTCACCTATATTATTCAACAGATCCTTGACGGAGTTAGATTTTCCCTTTGGTTTCCCTTCCTTCTCAGTCAGAACTATTTCGACTTTCACATGACTCCATTACCCAATGGCTCATAGATTCCCATGCTCTATCTGCATATTGTTGTTGTCAACCAAACAAAACAAACAACCTGCACTTCATAACTAGCCTAAAATCAACTACTAAAACTTTCAGAAACATCCTTATAAAAATATTGAGGAATCCCTCTATGAGACTAGGGCTAGATCCTAGAGCTCTAAAGCTTGGTTTGCATGTTGCCTTGTCACTTGGCATGCCAATCTGCCAAATCACGAGCCCAACACAACTTAAGGATGCCGAAAGGAGAAGGGAGAGGGAGGTTGTGAAGTCTCGCCCACACTGACATCTTCGTAACCACCATTGTTGTAACATCAAAATATGGAAACCATGGGATTACGAAGAGGCCTGTCCTTCCCAAAAATCATGGTCCCTCATTTAAAACAAACCCTAGATCTTCTCTTGATTATCAAACTATACCACAAAACCCCTATGAACACAAGTGAATATCACAATTTTTGGTCCAATTTGTGAATACTTATTGATGTAGTTCTTCAGAATTTGGCCAAAAACCATTAAATCCACAGATACAATCTCTGGCTTGGAGGAATGTGAAAAGTCCACTTAATTTAGATAAATTTACTAATAGATTTGGTGTTTTTTCCATCTATTCAACAAGGTAAGGACCAGGAATGTTGATGTTTGGATCAAATTTTTTTTGTGACTCCACATGTTTCTTCACTACATCCTTAAACAAAATTGGTCCCTTAGGGTTACTGGATCAAGGGAAACCTCCCCTCTGTCGCAAATTGATGATAATCAAGGACTTTTGTTCAATATCTCAATCTTGCAATATAAAGCCATCTTGTAGAAATCCACATGCATAAATCAAATTTTCAAATTCCATTAGGATACACATTCTATTTTTGATCTTTTGCTTCAGATCAAGCACCAAAGTCGCAAGTCGAACCCCTATGAGGATCGATCTCCCATCAGAGGTTTTTCGCAAAAATTTGAAAAGAACCCCCCACTTTTGGATTTGGTTGAAGAACCTCACAACCAAACGAGTTAATATGGTGTTGGAGAAAAATGGATTTGATAGATTTAGAGCTAAAATCTGCACCTCTAGATCTATATTTGATTTCTAGAGAAAATTCCTTTGCATAGGATCAACGATGGAGCAATAAAATGTTGGGTATGTGTTATATACTTTCCATGATTAGTCACATAAGCGGGGGGGGGGGAGGGCGGGGTTACAGGGGGGGGTGAAAGCCTCCCTTGTACGTTGCGCTAGGCGTAGTTGGGGGGGGGTGTCTCACAGGGGGGCGATAGCCCTCCTTGCCACCCCCCCTGTCCATGGGTTCGCAGGGGGTGGGCAGCCCCTTGCGCGGGGTCCAGGGCAACGTCGCAAGATTTTTTTTCCTTATTTTTTGGTGGGCAGATCCGCCTATGGTTTTGTGCATGGGGTTTCACATGGTTTTGGGGCATGATGGTTTTTGCCCCTCGTATTTTGCAGATCTGGCCAAGGGAACTACGATTATGTTCTAATCTAGGGTTAATGGATTGGGGTTGATGAATGCTTCGACATGTATATATGTGTGTGTGTGTGTGTGTGTGAGTGTGTGTGTTTTGTAACACTAAAATGAATATAATGAAAAATCAAGCTGGTAGTCCCAATTTGGGATTTAGGGGAAAAACCTATGTGTATATCTGTTTAATGTTTTATGCTCTCGGTATTGTTTACTTTTTGTCTTTAAGAATTCGTTTGCAGATAATTTTTGTTCAGGGTTAAAACCTACATTTGGTGTCAAAGATGTTTCGGCTTCAAGGGGACGTCTTTGCTGCTGAGGGGTTTTTTTCTCAGGCCTATGGTATACCCTATTCAGTGGGAGATCTGTGGGATCGATTCTTGCGGTGAAAGAAGATGACAAGTAGTGGAAAGATACAGATCGATAAATTTAATGGTCATATTTTTGAGTTGTGGAAGCTCAAGATGGAGGATCTATTGGTGGATAAAGATGAGTGGATCGCGGTAGATCAGGGTACTAAACCAACAACAATGTTAGATGAAGACTGGGCAAAGTTGGACCGAAAGGCAAAGAGCACAATACGATTATGTATCTCAGATTCGGTATTGTTCAATGTATCTCGGGAAGATACGATGAAGACTTTGTGGGTTAATTTAGGGACTTTGTACCAATCTAAGTCTCTGGTGAATAAATTGTTCTTGCGGAAAAAACTGCATAACCTGAGGATGAAGGATGGAGACTCGGTGACAGAGCATCTGAACACCTTCAATACGGTGGTAATTCAGTTGTCATATGTTGATATTAAAATATCAGATGAAGATAAGTGCATCAGTTTGTTGTGTTCTCTACCAGATTCATGGGACAATCTGGTTATTGCAATAGTTAGCAATACAACTACCTTGAATTTTGATGAAATTGTCTCAGCCTTGTTGTCGGAGGAAATGAGACAGAGAAATATGGAGGTCCATAATGGAGATGCCTTATCTGTACAAGGAAGGTCCTAGAACAGAAACAAAAATAAATTTTCGAGTAGGAGATCTAAATCTATAGGAAATCATGTAATGGTGTGTTGGAAATGCGGAAAGGAAGGGAACTACAAAAAGGACTTCATATCTAAAGCTCCTGAGAAAGGAAAGGGATATGATGATGCTCCATCTACAAAGGAAAAAACCACCTCAAATGAAGGTGGGGACGTGTATTTGGCTTCTTCATCAAATATAGCTGAAGATCATGCGGCATGGTTGATTGACTCAGGTGCATCCTTTCACTTCACTCCCCATAGGGAGTGATTATGTGATTATGATAAGTATGATGGTGGTAATGTCTTCTTAGGGGATGATAGGAAGTCCAAAATCATCAGATATGGAAAAGTCAAGATGAATCTGCAAGGTGGACGGATTAGAACATTTCATCGTGTTCTGCATATTCCTGCATTTTCCAGAAATCTGATTTCTATAAGAAAGATGGACGATGTAGGTGTAAAAATAGTGTTTAAGAAAGATACCTGCAAGATGGTTTAGGGAGCATTGGTATTAATGCGAGGAGCTCAGATTGGAACTTTGTACAAGCTTCAAGGTAGCACTTTTATTAATGGGTGCAACATTTATATGGTTCCTAAAAGTGGAGCGGAAAGCCCAGCGGTCTCTGGAGAAAAGACCATGCTATGGCATCAAAGGCTTGGACATAATGGAGAGAAGGGCCTTCATATACTTCATGGTAATGGTATGGTAGAAGGTATGTCTAATTACTCTTTGGATTTCGATTTCTGTGAACATTGTGTATATGGGAAGAAGAATTGGGCGAGTTTTCATTCTGGTGCTAAGAGGGCGAATAAGATATTAGAGATTGTGCACAGCGATGTGTTTGGACCTCTATCGGTTCCATCACTGAGAAAGCAAGTGTATTATGTTTCATTCATAGATGACTTCTCAAGGAATACATGGATTTATTTCTTGAGGAAGAAATATGAATTCTTTGACATATTTAAATAATTTAAGGCTCTGGTGGAAAACCAGACAGGGAAGAAGATAAAGGTGCCGAGGACATATAATGGTGGAGAGTTCTGCAAGAAGGAATTTGAAGAGTACTGTAAGAAGTATGGTATAGCACAACAAAAGGCTACTCCCTACACACCTCAACAAAATGGAGTTGCAGAAAGAATGAACAAAATGATGATGGAAAAGGCAAGAAGCATGCTCCGTGGTATGAGGTTAGGACAAGAATTCTGGGCAGAGGTAGTGGAGACTGCGTGTTACCTGGTTAACATATCACCTTCATCAGCGTTGGAGGATAAGACTCAACATGAGGTATGGACTGGTAAGAAACCGTCTCTTTCACAACTGAGGGTATTTGGATGTGATGCATATGTACATGTTCGAAAGGAGAAAAGGGTCGAGTTGGATAATAAATCTAAAAGGTGCATCTTTATTGGGTATAAGGATGGTTTAAAAGGTTACAAGATTTGGAACCTGGAAACAAGAAAGGTCGTGTAAATTCGATATGTGGTGTTTAGAGAGGTAAAAGATGTTGTTAAACATGAAGTCCTACGAAAGGAACCTGAGAATATAGAGTTTGAGCTAAAGGAGGATGAATCAGACTCTACAACAGAAAAAATATTCAGAAGAGGAAGAGCCACAAACTTCAGCTGTGAGAAGATCAGTTCGGGAATGAAGGAAGCCAAAAAGGTATAGTCCATCTATTTTCTGTTCAATTTTTTATTTAACTATCATTGATGATGATCCAAGAACTATTAGGGAGACAATAGATTCAGAGGATGGAAAACTCTGGAAGGAGGCCATGGTTGATGAAATGGCATCCTTGCACAAAATGAGGCATGGGATCTGGTGGAGTTGATAGCTAGAAGGAAGTCCATTGGGAGAAAATGGGTGTTTATGAAGAAGATGCATGTAGAAGGTAAGGTGGAGAAATATAAAGCTCGGTTGGTAGAAAAATGTTATTCCTAGGTGTCGGGAATTGATTTTGGTGATATTTTTTCTCCTGTTTTCAAGGTTACTTCTATTAGATTACTTTTATTTATTGCTGATGCATTTGATTTTGAGGTAGAATAGATGGATGTGAAGACAACATTTCTTCACGGTGATCTGGAAGAGGAGATATACATGAAGCAACTTGGAGGCTTTATAGTGAAGGGTAAGAAAGAACTGGTATGCAGGTTAAAAAAGTCTCTGTATGGGTTAAAATAGTCACCAAGGATGTGGTATAAAAAATTTTCTACCTATATAAGGGGACTTGGCTTCATCAGAAGCAAAGCGGATTAATATGTGTGTTTTAAATTAATTGGTGACTGTGTTATTTATTTGGTCTTGTATGTGGATGATATGTTGCTAATTGGAAATGACAAAGAAATTATCCAGGATTTGAAGACCCAATTTTTCTCCAAATTCTACATGAAGGATCTTGGTGTTGCAAACTATATTTTGGGCATGGAAATTAAGAGATATTCGACAAAGAGGAAGCTCTGGTTAAACCAGAGGAAGTAGGTCGAGACAATATTGCAGAGGTTCAATATGCAGGATAGTAAGACGGTGAAGGTTCATATTCCTGTAGGTGTAAAGCTATCTACTGAACAATGTCCCAAGACACAAGAAGAAGAGGAGGATATGTCTCGTGTTCCATATGCAAGTGCAGTGGGTAGTCGGATGTATGCAATGGTCTATATTAGACCAGACATTGCATATGCAGTGGGATTATTGAGCAGGTTTATGTCAAAACCAGGGAAGGAGCATTGGACAACAGTGAAGCGGGTTTTCAGATATTTGTGTGGCACTAGTGATTATGGTTGTGCTACCACGGAAGACCAGGATTAAACAGAGTTTTAGAAATCTATGGTTTTGTTGATGCAAACTGGGTTGGAGATCTGGACCAAAGAAGATCTACAAGTGGGTATGTGTTTATATTATTTGGAGGTGCAGTCAGTTGGATGAGTAAAAGACAGTCTGTAGTGGCTCTTTCAACTACAGAGGCAAAATACATGGCGGCCACTCATGCAAGCAAGGAAGCAGTTTGGCTGCAGAGATTGTATTCAAGTATGGGGTTGGTGCAATGAGCTATAAGGATAGACTGTGATAGCCAAAGTGAAATTTTCTTGGCTAAGAACCCTACTTATCATTCAAAGACAAAGCACATTGATGTTCAATATCACTTTGTGAGAGATATGGTCTGAGGATAAAAATGTGTTGCTCATAAAGGCGGACACTTTGAAGATTGTTACAGATGCATTGACGAAGTCTGTGAGCACTTAGAAGTTCTCTTGGTGTAGAGAAACAGTGGGTGTTGTAGAGCTAGACTAATGACTAAGCTCTCCTCTGGCCCCCTGTGGAATGAAAAAAACAAGTGGGAGAATGTTGGGTATATGTTATATTATTTCCACTATTAGTTGCATGTGTGGGGGGGTTACAAGGGGGGTGAATGCCCCCCTTATACGTTGCTCCAAGGGTGCGGAAGCCCCCCCTGTGCAGGGGTTTGCAGGGGGCGGGTATCCCCTTGCGCGGGGTCTGGGGCAACGCTTAGAGAATTTTTTTTTTCCTTATTTTTCAGTGGGTGGACCCGCCTATGGTTTTGTGCATGGGTTTGCACATGGTTTTGGGGCATGATGGTTTTCGGCCTTGGTATTTTGTATATCCCATCAAGGGAACTACGATTATGTTCTAATCCAGGGTTAATGGATTGGGGTTTATGAATGTTTCAACATGTATATATATGTGTTGTAACACTAAAATGAATATAATGAAAAATCAAGCTGGTAGTCCCGTTTTGGGATCCAGGGGAAAAATCTCTATGTATATCTGTTTTATGTTTTATGTTATCGTTATGGTTTATTTTCTATCTTTAAGAATTCATTTGCAGATAATTTCCATTCAGTGTTAAAACCTACATAAAACCCATATATGAGTGATGCCCTATACTAATCAACAACCAAATTGGTGTTTACATACTCTAATCTATACATATCGTCCCCACCAAAATTATCGTGGACGCCCAAGATATACTTAAAACCAACAAAGATGGCGTTAAAAGCCTTACGTGCAAATAAAATATCCATCAAATTATGCATATCCATCAATTATATTTAACGTTTTGTAGTGTAATATATTAAAAAATTAGTTAATTTTAATCATTTTTTTAGAATTTTGTATTTTAGTTTATATAGAGTAGTATATTTTATATCGTGTGTTAAATGTCTAGGGTATATACAAGTTCAAGTGGCGTTTGTATGCAAATTTATTTGGGCACTTTCATGTGTAACAAATCATTATAAAAAAGGTAGTATAATAACATCCATGGCTATACCACCCCATTTAAAGCTCAACAAAAGGAAAAAGTTGGTGATTGCTCCACCATCATGCAACAATCTGAGTTTAGGAGGGAACATGGATTTTATGGCTTTGCATGGCTCGAGGGAAAAAGGGATACTAACGTACTAAAGGTTTTGGGTTTGCTCTCTAGGCTCCTTTCATTTGATACTATGGAATGTACCTCCTTTATTCCATTGCTATACTTTGTCTTGGTTTGTTAAATCAAGTTATGGGTGCAAAACCCCAAAAAATCTCTTGATAGGAAAAGTTTTTGCAAGGGGTAACGTTTATCTGATGGTTTCTTGCATTAAGCTACTAGCCATCTATACCACCCTAGCTCCATACCTCCTATCTCTAGCTCAATACTAATAATTTAATCCCAACTTCTGCATCATATTTCCATTGCAAACTATTAACAATGAAGAGAGCTAGCAAAGGTGATTGTCATAAATATAATAGGAAAGGCCTAACTCACAGCTCCAATTCCACTACCAAAAATCATTCCTCTTGTAAAATTCCTTAACGTATCACTTATGTACAATCAAATGCCATGAAATCTTGGGGAACTACCAATGTTAGTTCTCCAATGACACCAAAACCAAGGTGGAATCCATGGAGAAAGTAATCAATAAGAAGAGAAGGAAGTTATCGAATGCTTATTTGGAGACATAATTTAAGGAGTGGGTGCTAGACACATGTTTCCTCAGGTTTAAAGATACCAAAGTCTTCAAGATAATTGAGGTCTAGTGGCTAAACAAGGCTCTCATCACCCGAGTAGTTGAGGAAAGAGGACACTGACCTAAGACATTTTATAGAAATTGAACCTCTTGCACAAGAAATTTGAACTTGTTTACATAGTAGTCTTTGCTATATATATTATTATCTCAAATGTTATGGATCCCCAAGACAAACCTATATCAATAGTTGGCCTAGCTCAATATTTTGAAGGCACTCGAGTCTAATGCTATTTGATGAATGCCGACTCAAAAGACCAAATGGATTTACAACATTAGTCGCACTTTATATTATCTTAATACAATCAGATTTCCATTTCCTTTACTAGTAGGTTCACAAAGGAGTAGCATTGTTCCTTTTATATTTCTATTATATGTTCTATTTTTTACTTTTATCAAGCTATGTTAAGCTAATTTTAGGCATCTAATAACTTTGAATTACTCTATACATCATTTTGCATCAAACTCAGTGTAATTTTTGAATTGACGTGAACCTAGTTTCTTAAGAGGCAAGTCACAAGCAATCTTGTATGAATTCTATGTTGTGATATATTAAATCTAAGTTAGGTAGATCACAAAAAATAAATGTGTATCATTTACATTATAAAAAATTCAACTCTTATTATATTATATGATTTATTTCTTCTATGTAAGTATTAATTTGTTATTATCAGAGCTTATAAATATTGACCTTTAGATCTAGTCACCTTAAGGATTTTTCATCTTACACTTAATAGATTACACACCATTAATCCCAGTATGATCAAGGTGCTTAAATTAATATTCTCAAGGTTTCCATTCCTTATCCAATACTAGATTTGCACCCTTTCACAAGCTTCAAATTTTTAGAGTTATGCATTTGGAGCAATTGACATTCAAGCTCACTTGGTATGAGAATAATTCCTTACACTACTAAAAGCAGGTGCATGATTACCTCCTATTGCTACATGGGGGTCAAGGGGACAACAAATCCTTTATGTCCCCCATAAAATTGATCTTTTGGAGATTTGAATAAAGGTAGACCCATAATAGATAGATACATTTTTTTCCATAATCTCAAATGATTTTGAGAAGTGGTGCACAAGAGGATTCAACACACAAATCATATAATTATAATTATGTTAAGAAAAACATAAAAAATAAGACCTAAATGATGAAAAAGATGATGATATCCTTATATAGGTTCTATTACAAAACCATATTTAGCCAAACCCAACACGAATAGTTTATTTAAAACTAGAAACCAAGGTCTAGATCCCTACTTTTAATGGTGGTGTCAATAGGGAGAAGTTTAAATCTTAGGTGTATAACCTAAAGGAAAACTTCAAGACTCAACCTATGGTTAGTGTTGAGATTCAACGAGATGATGAGCTTAGTGAAAAGAGTCGCCTTCACTAAGTGGGCCCGCAGGCTATTTTTGGTGCAAAGTCTATTTTTAGACTATGTCTATTTTTAGACATGTCGATCATATTCTATGAGTTGCAGGATGCTATTTGTGGATGGTTGGTCAAGTTGGAAAAATAGATGGAATTCTATTTTTAGACATTTTGGGTGAAGTCTATTTTTAGACTGCCAGTCTAAAAATAGACATGTCAGATATTATTAGCTCTTAATAATATTTGGACTCTAAACATTATCTTATTCTCTTGGAGCACTGACATTCAGTTAACAGATTGTTCAGATCAGCTAGCTGAAGGAATTACGCAATTCCTAGAGCTACTGGTGGTTCATGCATGGAGGACTTCAATTAGAACTCAAGTGGCAGAGTTTGGTGGAGTTGGAGAAGTAGTTGGTGGAGTTGGTTTCTAGTTTAACTACACTTGTGGAGTTAAACTCAGTTGAACTGATTGTGTCTATTTCTAACTGATTGATACTTTCAGTGGATTTGAGTGAATTAATTAGTTAAATTAATTCACTAAATAATAACTCATTATTTAACTGGACAGAGACAACAGTTAACTACAGTGCAGAACAGATCAGTGGAGACTTAGTGGAGAGATTGGTGAAAGAGAAAGTGTGACTATCAGTTGTGACTATAGTGTTGCATTGTATGCACCACACATTCATTGGAGATGCCAATGAGGATTGCGTGAGCAAGGCTGGAGCAATTTGAACTCATCCAGAGCCATTCTTCAGCATGGATTGCGTAGTAGAGGCAGGCTACCAGGAGGGAAAAAATCAGTGCAAATTTTTGCTGATTGTTCTTGATTAGTGTGTAGCGATTGTATTGTACTGAGAGCTTGATATGATCAGCTTTGTATGAGGATTGTTACATGATATCTATGACATATATTATATATAGATAGTTGGGGTTTTCAGCTTCAGGCTTTCCCGTTAAACAACTATGTTAATGTGTGTGAATTTTTATTGTTTCATGTGTGCATTGCAATCTTGATTTAATTTCCACAAATGATCAATGGTGGAATAGATTTTGTATTTTGCATGAAGTTAAAATAGTGTGAGATCAGGAGAATCTTGGACATATAACACATAAGTTATATAATTTCTACATGGTATCAGAGCAGTGTTGATCATTGGAGGAGATTGCAATTATTGAAGCGGTTGAGTTTTGTGCTGGTGGAATTCGAATTTGCTGCAGTGTTTTCTTGGTTTCGAAGTTGAGAATTCATTGAAATGTATTTCAACGGATTGAGATTGGAGTAAGCCCTTGAGGGCAGCTCGAATTACATAGCATGGAAGGACAGGATGGAGGCGGTGCTGGATGATAATGGGTTGAAGGAGTTCATAGATGTTGATATTCCGAAGCCTGCTTCTAGCGATGTAGCCGCACTTGACGCATGGCAAAAGAAGGTAGCAAAGTGTCGAAGGATTATGTTGGAAGGTGTGAAGGACCACATTATGTCCAGCCTTCATGGGAAAGCCACTCCATTCTTAATGTGGAAGGCTTTGACAGACTTGTTCCAAAGCAGAAGTGACCCGAGGAATTTGGTGCTTAAAGACAAGCTCGGAAAAATAAAAATGGAGAAAGGCGACAGTATTCCAAAATACCTCACGAAGTTTGTCCACTGCAAGGATGAGCTGGGAAGTGTGGGGGTTACTGTTGATGAAGAAGACTTGGTGATCTTGGCTCTCCTTAGGCTTCCGAAGAGTTGGCATAGCTCGAAGGCTACGCTCCCGATGGATGGGAAAGCTACTTGGGATGGGAGCGGCTTTGGTCGGATCTTGTACGCGCGGGAGGGAGATGGGCGAGGTGGGTACGGGGATGGATCTTCATCGAAGAATGAAGATGAAGAAAAGAACGCTTTGGCTATCAAATATCAGAAAGGAAAAGGGAATAAATCTTCCGAATCCGAAGCTAAAGGAAAGAGCGAGGATTTGTCAGGTAGAAGTGTTTTCACGTCCACTGACACGGGCATTTCGCCACTAATTTCCCACAGAAGAAGAAGAATAAGAGCGTTGCTGGTTCTGCAGCAGAAGAGGCCTTAGCCTCACAGTTTGAGCTCAAATTTTCTTTGATCGCATGCTTGGTTTCAAGTTTGATGGGATCGGTGTGGTTTCTTGACAGTGGTGCATCTCTCCATATGACTAGAGACAAAGATTTGTTTAATGATCTGGAGGAAAAGGGTCTTGGAGTGCACATCGAGATGGGAGATGATGGTTGATACAGTGCGACTGGTATTAGGACAATTTCTTTTGAGAGGGAGTTCGGTAAACCTTTCATCTTGAAGGATTTCATGCATGTTCCAGGATTGAAGAAGAATCTAATCTTCGTGGCGATGCTGGAAGACAAGGGTTATGATGTTGTTTTTAGCGAGGGAAAATATTTCCTGCACCATAAAACAATTGGTCAAACCAGGAGGATAGGGATTCAAGTTAAGAATATTTATCAATTTTAGGTAGATGGCTGCGCTGCAATGGCGGGAAAAGTAGAAGGAGTGGTGATCCGAGATGAGGGCGAATTGTGGCACAAGAGATTGGGCCATCTTCACCATGGCGCTTTGAAAATTTTGCAGCAGATTTCTACCTGGCTTCCCAAAGGTACACTTGCGAAGTCAAATCAATGCAAGGGATGTACTTTGGGGAAATTTGTGAAGACCACTTTTCATTAGAAGGATAGTCATGCTTCGACGATCCTTGAGAGAATTCACACGGATGTGTGTGGACCTTTCTCGGTTGCTTCAACAACAAAGCACAAGTATATGATATTTGTTGATGAATTTTCTCATAAGTGATATATATTCTTCATGCGAAGAAGTAGAGAAGACATACTCAAAAGTTACCGCGGATTCGAAACCTTTGGTTGAGAAAGTCGGGAAGCAAGTGAAATCTCTCCAGGGTGATAATGGTGGTGAATACATCTACGAGTGGTGCAAATACTTTTGTAGCAAAGAAGGAATTCAAAGAGAACTCATAACACCTCATAACCCACAGCAGAATGGGGTCGTGGAGAGAAAGAACAGAAAGATCATGGGTGCTGCACGGGTGATGTTGCATGATCAGGGCCTTCCCATACACTTGTGGGTTGAGGCATGCAACACTACGATTTATGTGCAAAACCATTGTCCTCATAGAGTACTTGGCATGAGTGCACCCAAAGAGGTGTTTTCTGGTAAGAAGCCTGATATTTCTCATTTGAAAATTTTTGGCTCACCTGTTTACATTCATGTGACGAAGGATGCCAGGAAGAAGCTGGATTTGACCATAGAGGTTGGGATATTTGTGGGGTACACAGAAACACCCCACAATTATCGTGTGTATTTTCCAGATAGTCGGATGACTATTGTGCGACAGGATATCAAATTTCATGAGGAGAAAGCCATGAAGTTGTCGCTTGAGAGGGAGCTACACTTGAATGTAGAGGAGGAGCTACTTGTTCCTAAAGATGACCCTCAAGATGTGGATCAGCCACAATAGGAGGTTCATGGAGTGGAAGAAACCACTCATGCAGCGCGGAAACATCGAGAAGGCGAAGCGCACTACAAGGCGAAGCGGCGAATCTTGATGTAGTGCAAAAATGTAGGAGTTCCTACATCACGATGCAACAGAGACAATCACTGACCGATTCTGGATACATGGTATGATGAAAGTGTGGCATGAAGGAGCCATCCTATTTCGAGGAAAGGCTGTGGAGGATCACTTGTGGAGTAGATGCCATGGTGGAAGTATGATTCCATTGTCAGGCCGAGTGCATGGGATATAGTCCCAGGACGGAAGGAAATCGGTGGTAGGTTGGGGGTTGGGATGGATCTACAAAGTGAAGCAGGCAGCTGACGGGAGTGTGGAGAAGTACAAGGCAAGATTTGTTGCCCGAAGCTTTTCACAGATTCAAGGGATCGATTATGAGGAGACCTTTGCACATGTCGTAAGGTATTCTTCCATATGGACGATTATTGCTCTCTCAGCGTAGATGGGGTGGCACATTCATCAGATGGATGTGAATACTGCGTTCCTCAACGGAGTCATTGAGGAGGAGGTGTACATAGAGCAGCCTGAAGGTTTCGAGATCTTCAGCAGCGAGTCGCATGTGTGCAGGCTCAAGAGAGCGTTGTATGGGTTGAAACAAGCACCTCGTGCTTGGTACACACGAATAGACAGTTATTTCACCGGACTTGTATTCTCCAAGAGTGAGGCGGATCCTAACCTATACCAGATTGTGGTGGAGGGTAAGTTGCTGATAATTGTACTTTATGTAAATGATTTGATTTTGACAGGTGATGAATTGTTGATACACTCATGCAAGGCTGATCTTGCAAAGGAGTTTGAGATGAAGGACTTGGGCCTCCTTCATTATTTCCTGGGATTGGAAATTTGGCAGCGCAGTGGTGGACTGTTTGTTTCTCAGGGTAAGTATGCCCGGGAGATACTGGAGAAGTTCAACATGCATGGCTGCAAGCCTGTTGATACTCCTCTTTCTGGTGGTTGGAGGAAGGAGGATGCTACTTCAGCGGAGGTAGTGGATGCCACTGTCTATCGACAGTTGGTGGGGTCGCTTATGTATCTGGTCAATACACGACCCGATATATGCTATGCAGTTAACCAGCTTTCGCAAGCTATGGTTAAGCCTACAAAGCTCTTTTGGAAGGCAGGCAAGCATGTATTGCGCTATATTAGAGGCACATCGGGATATGGTCTATGGTACAGACAGGAGGATGGAGCGAAGCTTTCTGGCTTCACTGATGCAGATTGGGCAGGGAGCCCAACGGACCGAAAGAGCACATCTAGAGGAGTTTTACGTATCGGATCTACTGTAGGTTCTTGGTATAGTAGGAAACAAGATGGTAGCACTCGGTCGGCCCGGAGGTCGAGTACATGGCAGCAAGTTTGGCTGCATGCGAGGCTATATGGATGAGGAAGATCCTGGTCGGGTTGTTCGGTTCTCACTTAGATCCTATTGTGATATATTGTGATAATCAGAGTTGCATTAAACTCTCGGTTAATCCAATATTTCATGATAGATCTAAACATATTGACATTCGGTACCATCATATCAGAGATTGTGTGCAGCCAAGGATCATGTTGCTTTCTTACATTCCTACGGAGGATCAAGATGCAGATATTCTAACGAAGGCGCTCACCAGGAGCAAATTTGAATACCATAGAGACAGGATCGGGGTGGCAGATAATCCCTATCTTGTTGAGAGGGAGTGTTGAGATTCAACAAGATGATGAGCTTAGTGAAAAGAGTCGCCTTCACTAAGTGGGCCCGCAGGCTATTTTTGGCGCAAAGTATATTTTTAGACATGTCGATCATATTCTATGAGTTGCAGGATGCTATTTGTGGATGGTTGGTCAAGTTGGAAAAATAGATGGACTTCTATTTTTAGACATTTTGGGCGAAGTCTATTTTTAGACTGCCAGTCTAAAAATAGACATGTTGGATATTATTAGCTCTTAATAATATTTGGACTCTAAACATTATCTTATTCTCTTGGAGCACTGACATTCAGTTAACAGATTTTTCAGATCAGATATCTGAAGGAATTATGCAATTCCTAGAGCTACTGGTGTTTCATGCATGGAGGAATTTAGTTAGAACTCAAGTGGCAGAGTTTGGTGGAGTTGGAGAAGTAGTTGGTGGAGTTGGTTTCTAGTTTAACTACACTTGTGGAGTTAAACTTAGTTGAACTGATTGTGTCTATTTCTAACTAATTGATACTTTCAGTGGAGTTGAGTGAATTAATTAGTTAAATTAATTCACTAAATAATAACTCATTATTTAACTAGACAGAGACAACAGTTAACTACAGTGCAGAACAAATCAGTGGAGACTCAGTGGAGAGATTGGTGAAAGAGCAAGTGTGACTATCAGTTGTGACTATAGTGTTGCATTGTATGCACCACACATTCAGTGAAGATGCCAATGAGGATTGCGTGAGCAAGGCTGGAGCAATTCGAACTCATCCAGAGCCATTCTTCAGCAGGGATTGCGCAGTAGAGGCAGGCTATCAGGAGGGCAAAAATCAGTGCAAATTTTTGCTGATTGATTAGTGTGTAGCTATTGTATTGTACTGAGAGCTTGATATGATCATATTTGTATGAGGATTGTTACATGATCTCTATGACATATATTATATATATATATAGTTGGGGTTTTGACTTTTGGCTTTTCCGTTAAACAAGCGTGTTAATGTGTGTGAATATTGTTTCATGTGTGCATTGCAATCTTGATTTAATTTCCACAAATGATCAATGGTGGAATAGATTATATATTTTTGCATGAAGTTAAAATAGTGTGAAATCGGAGAAAAGAGGACATATAACACATAAGTTATATAATTTCGTTCGTGGTATAAAAAAAGATCCTAATTACCAGGTCATATGGGAGAAACTTCCCTAGATTGGTGGCACAACACTAGAGAATGTTGACTATCATAGAAAGGTATATCACTTGATGGGCTTATTTTAAATCTACTATGTAGATAAGGTTCTAATCTTGTAGGTATCAAGTGGATATATTGGTACAATGGTTTCACCTCAAGTGATTGTGAAGAAAATTAGTTTAACAATACATCCATTTTTTCAATGGGCCTCAAGTTAGGCTAGGAATTTCAAATCTAGGAGAGGTGCATAGAACGAAGGCTTAATTTTTTCACTTTTAATATTAAAGTTGAAAGAACTATATATTAAGTATATTTTTTAGACAAAGCATACAAAATTTTCATAGCTACTAAACTAATATTATGTTTAAGTTTGTGAAAATGATTCCAAAAATATTAGCCCATTTTCCGTTAAACCCTTCTGTCTAGAAGACATCACCTCACCCTAATGGATATTTATAGGGCACAATACAATTGTAAAAGAATTAAAAGTTTTTCTCAAATAATTATTTTCGTCATCTTTGGCTCTACGACACTATCTTTCCTTAGAAACAATTGGTTGAACAACTAGAACTTATTATAACCAAATTATGCCTCTTCGTATACCCATAACTTCACCTTAAGCTATAGTATGTTAGATGCAAAAATGAGTCCAAAATAACTAGGATCACCCAACAATAGACAATATACAACCATGTACTTAAAGCATCCTGACAATACTTAGCCAATATTTCAATACTTAGCTAACATGAAACAAGCAATGAGCATAACAATATTCATCCAAACAAAGTAACAAAAATACAAGTACAGGTAATACCGAAGGATGATGCATTGAAATTATTTATTTGAATAATGTTACAATGTATAACATAGGAGCATGAACAACTACCTGTAACTCATTTACAAACTACAATTACATAAGGCACACCTATATACAAGAACTATCAATCAAATCCCTAAAGAAACTATAGGCTTACCTTATATAGATCATGTCTTCTCATTCTTCTTATTCACCCAATGCAATTCTACTTACTAACATAACTACCAAGTTAACAAGAACTTTATTAAGTTATTTTTATCAAAGGTGGCATTCAGTGGTAATTTTTACCTCCATTTTGAAAAGTGGTGTTGCTAGTAGCCCCACTTTTTGCGGGGGACAATTTTTTATCATTTTAAATATTCTTAACTATAAAGTATCAACATTTTATTTTTTATTTTTATTATTTATTATAAATAAATGTTTTTGAGTGTTTTATTAAAAAAGTAAACTAGGATCCAACCCAAAACCATTACATTTCTTCAGAATTGTCAATATTTCTTATGGGTTTGGAATTGAGAACGATGGCTCAACCTAAACCATCAAGTGAGAACTCTATAATACACAAGTTTTATTCCCTTTCCAACTAAATATTTTCCAAAATACTCCCAAGATACAAATATATTTGCATTCCATTGTTGCTTATCATTTTGACTTTGACCAACTTCTTATTTTCCTTGGTGAGATATTTTTTTCCCCTTTTCCCAACTTGGATCCAACCCTTGTTTTTTGATGGATCTATGTAGTTTCTCTTCTAAGAGTGTTCTTTGACATATTTTTCAATTTTTCCATATCCCTGATCAACCCAAGAGATTTCATTTTCGGTCTTGTATCACGAGAACTCAATGGGGGAAGAATTTTTAAGGGTTTGTTGGGCTTGTTCCTACTTTTCTTTTAAATTTAAGGGATCCTATTTGACATGCATTTCTTCTTGTCTGTCTTTTGATTCCTTCATAAAATATTCTTTGGTTTCTTCCATAATTTCTTTTACTTCTTCCATGTTCTGGATCTTTTCTTCCTTGTGAATGATGTAGAGTTTTGCGTGGGCACCTTCCCACCATTTAGGCCTTTGGATACTTTTTTAGACCTTTTTATTCTGCAATTGCTTGGGAGAGTTCTTGATTACATTCCATGTTTCATAACATGCTTGACAACGAAGTGAAACTTTTTCACAATCAAGATTTTGAACCCATATATAATCTGGATCCGTAAGATTGATGTCAACAAGGAAACCCCCAATAAAATACATCTCCATGCATATTCGAGCATAAGTGGTTTTAGGAAAATGATTAGTTTATGGGCTATGACTATAATATTTTGCTATTGTATTTCCAATAAGAGCAAACATAGAGAAACTCCAAATATGTAGGGGAAGGTTCAAAATCCTTACCCAAAATAGAGCTGAGGAGATTGTTGTTGTAACCAAATCAAAAGAAGGACACCATGGATGCATGAAGAGACCAACACTACCCTAAAACTTGGGCCCAAAATCCTAAATTACCTTCTTATGCTCGAGATATTCAAAGAAAACATTAAAATAACCTCAAGCTATAGGGTAAATATGAAAATATTGATACACCAAGGGTTTCCATTTATTAGAAATTCAATTGTGAAGATCAATCAACTGTGACCAAAATCCATTAAATCTACAAACCAAAACTAGATTGGAAAATATTTTGCATTGCCAACGATTTCATCCCCAAAGGGACATTAAAAGTAGGATCTTCATGAACTTCAGAAAATCAGTTCCAAATTTTATCATGGTACTGTAAGAAACCCTAAATCGATCTGTCTGAGAAGAAGAACTCGCATAACCAACTACCATTTCTTCAAGAGAGGTTGTCTTCTTCACTGAATCACAATTATTGACCATAACATGTTGTAAGAATCACACAACAGGGTAGAGAGATCCACACAACAATGAATGACTAGGCAACCCTAGCCTTCATGGGAGTCTCCTATTGCAGCTCCATCGTTGTATTCCATCAACAATTTCTCCTTGGAATGTTCATTTTTTCAATTTTATCTATAAAATTCATTTTTATTTTTTACTTTCAATGGTGGTTTTAATTATTTTTTTCAAAAAATTTCATTGCTATAAAATAAAAATATGAAAATTGGCTTTTTAAATAATATTAGAGATACCATATATTATATATGTGCTTTTATATTATTTACACTTTTGAAGTTAATATTTTTCATTTAATCATGTATCATTAATTAATTTAGGATGCATACTTTTTATATATAGTGTAAAATATTAATATTAACACTTTTTGACCTTTAATACACGAAGAATTGTTATAATTGAATAACATTACTTTTAAATAATAATCCAAAAAAATATACATTTCAAAGATATATATAATAAAAAATATGTATGCATTTCAAAACATTTTACTTAAAATGACATGTCAAATAAAGCATTTTCATGTATATTAAAAAAAATGGATTTTAAAATATTTTTATAGATTTGGTGTCAAAATATGAAAATATTTACAAAAATAATCTCTAATATAATAATTCAAATAAAAATAAAAAATAAAAATGTCACAATTAAAAGATTCACCATAAAATAACAATAAGTTATGTATTCATATAAAACATTATAACTATAACTTCAATAATTTGCAAAATTGAGCATGCTTTTCAAAAACATCTTAAAACTAATTAACAATATCATACATGCCAAATCCATCATTTTTAGGAGGCACATCATCATTTTCTTGATATCATTTTGTGTTTCCATTGAGTCAATTTTCTTTTTTATTGGGTGATCCTTTCTAACCAATTCTTGCAATGGTAGTTGAGGTTCTTTTGACATTTTTGACACACGTGATTGACTAAAATCTCATTTTCAAACCAAATTCTTACATTTCAGATGCAAGAATTTTAATAGCATTAATTCACCATCAAATAAAATTGCATTATAGTGTATCATTAATTTTCAATGGCTAGGCAATTTCCTTGTAAGAAACATGCTATTGTTGTACCTAATCATCAAATATAAAATAAATAATTGAGTAAAATAATATAAATGCACATAAGTTGACTTCATATATGTTATAAGGTAAATGTTACCTAATCATAATAACAAATCCAAAACCCAATTTCTTCCACTTAAAAATGCATTTATAAGATAATTAATTGGTACTTGTCACTTTTGATAAATGTAAGCAATCTCTCCTCTCAAATTATTTTTCTCATATGTTAGCTTTCTTTCCATGAAATTATAAATCGATAGTTGATTGATTATGTTTCCATCCATCTTTTCCGTGGACAATGGTGAATGGATCAATGTTGTAGCTGATTTTTTTTTTTCCTCTAGTATAAAATAGTAAAAATTCAATTAACTTAGTAAATTAATAAAATTTAGTTTTAATTTTAATCATTAAATATACAATTTAGATGTCTTATCAATAAAGTTGCTTGATTTCAATTTGCCTTTAAAGTTTATAGTACTAATCTTGATTGTGTGTCTAGATGAAAAACCACAAATGTCCAAAATAGTGATATTGTGACTTCAAAAAATCCCTTAACCATTTTATTAAGAACTTGATATTTATGACACTCACTATCATCAATCTCCAAAAGTATATATATATATATATATATATATATAATGGTATTTTGTATTCCTTTTTTATTTGTATATTACTATTATTTTTAAAATAATTAGGTATTAAATGAAAAAAATTAATTAATAAGAACATATCTTATACTATTTTTGTGTGTGCGACTAGTGGGATCTATGACTGGGTTGTCTCATATTCGCGTACATTGCCTTCATTTTTGTCTCATACTCACGTGACACATATCAATTACAACGACTATCACTATAATCACCAGGTGCATCATGTTGACCCCTAAAGTGGACAAAGGTTAATTGGGGATGACCCAAGAACCTCATCATAATTGACATAACATGTTTTACATGCTTTACAAAATAAACTATCATCCTATACATAGAACATCACGATGATTAAAATTGTATATATTAAAGAAAAAAATCAACCTTCCTCTGAGTCCAAGGGCTAGAGTGAGGTTGTCAACCATTAGCCAACCCGCACATATACTCACTTAAGAGTTCACAAGGCTTCATATTCATAGGTACGAAGACATTACAATAATATTCATAATTTCATTAGCAAGGATTTGAACCTGGGTGGAGAAGATAACAACCATTCCACAAAACCACCCTAGATAACCCCAATTAACACACATACACCCATATGAATGGGAGATATTTTTAATATTTTTGCGTCAAGAGGTAGTCTATCGGGCATAGTCTAACTTAGATATGAAATAACCTTTTTCACCAGAATGCGACAATACAATTGCAAGCAAGATTGATATTTTGTTTTTTAAAATACATTTTTGAATGCATAAATGGGGCACTCTATTAAAAAACTTAAACTTCATTTTCTAAAAATATTTGCTGGACTTTTGTTAAAATTAACAAGAAAAATGCTTAGGAAAAGGTCATTTCGTCTATAAGTTAGACTATGCATGCTCTATAGTTGAGTGTAAGTTAGACTATGCCTTCTCTACAGTTGAGTATGATGTAGATGTTGTAGTGTCTGTAACTGAGTGTAAACACTTAAATGTCTACTTAATATGGAAGAGATGTAGTGTCCTGAAGAATTAAATAAAAAAATAATAAGAAAAAAACAGAGTGTCCCCTAATTAAGAAAGCAGTAATAGGTAAAAATTAATCCAAATAATAAATCATTTCAATTTGTTATATTATAATTTCATTTTTATTAATAACATTATAAACAAATTTTCCATGAAAAAATCATAATATACACATGACATAAAAATAAATTTAAATAATAATAATTCATATTTTTAACAATAGTATTTCACAAGCATATAATTAATAAGCATAAAACTTAATAAATTCAATTAATAAACTTATAATTAAAGACAAAAATATTTCTAATTAAATAAATGTAAAATATATATAAAATATAAATAACAATTATAAATTAAGATCAATTTAATCATATAAATTAAATGATAATTCATATTAATAATCATTATATTTCATAATCTTATATTTAAATTTAACTTATAAGCATATTAAAATTACACACACACACACACACACACACACACACACACACATATATATATAGCATGCAATGAAAAATCGACACACACACACACACACACACACACACACACACACACACACACACACACACACACACACACACACAACATGCGTGGAAAATCGGCACACACACACACACACACACACACACACACACACACACACACACAACATGCAATGAAAAATGCGGCATATATATGCAATTATATGTATTTTTTCCTCGAGAAAAAGCGTAATTTTATTACTGCAGGTGAGTATAAAATTACAATGAGAAACACATAGTTGTGTGTTCAAAAGTGACAAACCCAGAAGTTTGTTTACAAAGACAGATACATAGTGAAACCTATGCAGAACCAATAGCTGGCAAAAAACAAAACTGTTCATAAAAGAAAAACAAACTGATCATCCTTTGGAGAACAGGCAGATTCTAAAAAACAGATACACTGCTCTACTATAAACCTTCCTTCAAGAACCTCTGCCTAGAAAAAAGATTTTAACTGATCTTCATGATTCAGACATCGCTCAGTCATTCAATAAGAAAAACGAGCCAACTGGAAGCACCCAACTGAATATACCCAAGAATCTGTTGTAAAACCACCCAGGGGACCCGATGTCACCATTTTCACTGTGTCCAGCCCACAGTTGAAGCCCTCCCAATGTGAAATACCCAGTGAAAAACGCAATCTTCCAGCGCTAAAGAAACAGGGGATGCGCTTCACCAAGAGCACAGCCATAATAATTAGAAAAAACATATGGACAGTTTCGGCCCATTGCAAACTATCCACCGAGCTAAAAAACCAAATAATAACAGTTTTAATTCAAGACCATCTTCAGCATAAATTGTAGAGGAAAAGCGCACACCATGAGTATGCAACCAGATGGCAAAAAGTTGTCCGGCCAACCAATGAACACTGTAGCCTCTCAGTCAATTAAAGAAGGATGTGAGTATTCGTAGAAATCGCCATAGAGATGATCTCTGGTCCCCCTGAAAACCACTTCCAGCAAGAATCCCACTCAGAAGATCGATCAAAGAAAGCAGCCCCCAGAAATCATTCCTGTTGAGGCAACACACCTTTTGAAAGTGAACAATTGGCATTTTGTTGACCTACCAACAAATGAGAGAAAATCCCATCCACCCTCACAAAACTGTAGAAACAACACATTATGTTTTTGAAAGCTGTTGGCAGATTTTTGACAGGCCAACACAAAAACCAGTATCCACTTAATCAAATAAAGATGGATGGAAGTATTCAGAAATAACACCATCCAGATGTTCTCTGATCCTCCAGATACCTTCGTCCTGCAAAATCCCCCTCTTTGAAGCTTGATTAGGCTCGTCATTATTTTCACGACAGATATGCTGACAAGAGAAAGATTCAAGAGAACGGAGGATCTCCCCAATAGAGCGATACAGATTTAGTAAATGATGAACTCTGCAGATCTGTATTCCTTTTATCCAATTTATCACATTCAAGGAATCCCCAAAAACATGTAACTACCTGCAACCTTTCTCCACAGCGAACAACAGAAGAATCTTGAGGCTCAGCATTTCAGCATAATTATTTGTCCCTTCCCCAAGCCCAACAGAGATCTCGTACCAATGAGATTTCGAGAGAAACAACAGAGCTCCACCCCCACAAATATTTTGCTGCATGGCTCCATCAAAAAAACCCCAAGGGTTCCCCCTATCAATATCCAGCAGGAGGACATCCCTCTGATTGGCAGCATGGATATGAATAGGGAAAGCAGAGTGCAAACCAACAGTCATGGCACCGACAATCTCAGGATTACTAACATAACCATCAAATAGTAGACGGTTACGAGCCAACCAACAACCCCAAATAACGAGGAGCGGCAGAGCTTTTAGATTCTTCTCAGCAGTAGACACCCACCACGAATCCCAAGCATGAGATACAGAAATGCCCTCCCATCTGCACCTGATACCCAATAATCTGGAGCACTCCAGCCAAATACCTTTAATGAAAGGACAACTGAGAAAAAGATGGTTAACTGATTCAGCATCAGATTTGCACAAGCAGCACCAGCCAGGACCCTGAAAACATCTGTTTTGCAGCACATCCCAGGTAGGGACTTTATTTTCAAGGACACACCACATAAAAAGGCGAGTCTTAGGAGGACAATTCAGTTTCCATAGTTTCTTCCACCACCACCGCTCCTCACCCAAGACAACCCCAGCACTAAGTTTTGTGTAGCCAGCTCGGGGAGAATAGATCCCCGAAGGATCAAAGTCCCAGGCAATCTTATCATCCCTATCCAAGAGCACAAGATGAGCCTGTTTTAAAGCACGAATATATACCACCAGAGCCCTCTCATCATATTCCTCTAGCCCCAGGGAAGAGGCCAGTAACCAAGACTGAATGCCCAACCTTCTCCGAACCGGATCAACAAGTTGGGAGAGAAAAGTAATCCCCTGCTGCCTTAAGGCCTCAACCGTACGCCTAAGAAGGAGGTGTTGTAGAGAACTTCCCAACCAAGGATCCTCACCAACCCGAATCTTCCTGCCATTCCCCACATCCCAAGCCAGATTAGTTTCCAGGATGTGAAATGATTTAACAAGAGCCTTCCAAATCACCGATCCCCCAGCAAAGGTTTTCCCAGGAATCCTTATCCAATCAACAATAGAAAAAGGAGCAATATATTTTTGAGAGATCACTTGAGTCCAAAGGCTATCAACATTGATGAGCCTCCACCCACCCTTAGCAGCAAGAGTCTGAGCAAAAAGGAAGATATTTTTCAGACCCCAACCTCCCAGCGCTTTTGGGACAGCAATTTTCTCCCACCGAACCCAAGGGGTCACCAAAGAATCCTGTTTCCCACTCCACAGGAATCTGAAGCAAATCCTCCTGGCAGCCTCCAAAATACCCTTAGGAATCCAAGACAGGGACAACCAATAAACCGGAACAGCCTCCAAAACAGACTTAACTAAAGTCAACCGCCCAGCTCTAGACAGCCATTTATGAGACCAAACTTTTAAACGTTTTTCCAGCGTTTCCAGTAACCAGTTCCAATCATCTTTCCTATAATCATTGGGTTTTAAATGGAACCCCATTCAGCCCAGCATCCAATCCAACAGAGTTATAGGGAAAGATCCGCAAGAACTCACGCCTCTCCTCATCCCTCAAAGAATGAGTAGAGATGGAAGACTTCCTAGCATTCACTTCCATTCCCGAAGCTTTGCCAAACAAATCCAAAATCTCACCGATAGAGTTAGCATCACGAACCGACCCAGAACAAAAAATTAAAACATCATCAACAAAAAGTAGGTGAGTGATGAAAAGGTTTGGAGCAACCTGAATGCCCTTCAAGAAACCCTATCTCTTTGCCACATGAAGAGCTCTACTCAAACCCTCAGCAACCAGTAAAAATAATAGGGGAGAAAGGGGGCAGCCCTGGCGTAGTCCCCTTTTAGCATGAAAAAATGGAGATGCAGCCCCATTGAGCAGAACAGAAAAAGAGACAGTTGTAATACAGCTCATAATCCATCTAATGAAGCCGATGCCAAAACCAAGGTGAGTCAGGAGCATGCGAATATATAACCAGCTTACCCGGTCATATGCTTTGGATAAATCTATTTTCAGCACTGTCCCTTTGAGGCTCTTGGTCTTCATGCTGTGGAGAGCCTCTTGTGCAGTCCCAATTGCTTCATGAATTTGACGACCTTCCAGGAAACCAAATTGTTCACCAGAGATATGAGTAGACAAAATGCCTTTGAATCTTCTCGCGACCACCTTGGCGATCACTTTATAGATACAGTTGCACAAAGAGATAGGACGGAAGTCAGCCAGAGAAAGAGGGTTATCCACCTTTGGAATAAGAGCTATGAAAGTGGAATTGAAGCAAGCAGGAATCCGCCCAGAAATCCTGGTATCTTCCACAACTTTCAACAGATCTGTCACTAAAATGTCATAAAGAGCCAAGAAAAATTCGATCGACCACCCATCTGGCCCAGGACTTTTGTCTTTTTGGAAGCTATGAAGAACCTCCTTTAATTCCTTCTCAGTGACCTCAGCCATCAAAGTTCTGTTATCAGCCTCCTCCACAAACCTTGGAAAATATTGAGCAACTCTTATCACTTCCGCAAGTGATGCATGAGCTGGGGCCTTAAATAGAGCCTTGAAATGATTAACCCCCAATCTAGCTTTAGCCTCAAAAGAAGTATGCTCAATGCCCTGACCATCTCTTAAGCTCCAAATAGTATTAGCCGCCTTCCGGCCGTGAGCATATGCATGAAAAAATTTTGTATTCTCATCCCCACTAGCCAGCCAAGTGGCCCTACTCTTCAGCCTCCAAGATTCCTCCTTATCCATAAGAAGGGAGTTCCTTCTTTTTTCAAGTGAAACAAGAGTGTCTTTATCAACTTGGGATTGATAGCCACCACCAATCCCCTCATAAATCAAGCGAAGATCCTCTTCCACCTGTTTCAACTCCGCATCCTCCCTCTGTCTCCTAGCAGCTGACCAAACTTTCACAGCATCCTTGATGCGTTTTAAATTTTCAGCAAATTGAAAGGCAGCAGAAAGAGGACTATCCACCCTAAAAGGAATCCATCTAGCAAGAACCAAAGCTTTGAAAGAATCATCCCTGAGCCAGATTTTGTTGAACTTTAAAGGGCTAGGAGGCTGCCTAGGCCCGATCTTTAACTCAAGAAAGATGGGAAAATGATCAGAAGCACCCCCATTGCCAATCCACTGCCTAATCAGAAAAGGCCTGTCCACAATCTGCTCAGCCACCAGGAAACGATCAAGTCTCTTTGCTATTCTGCCTTCAGCACATCTATTATTCCTCCAAGTAGGTTTCAACTTGATGGGCTCAATGTCTAGCAAGTGATTCTCCTCCAATTTTTGAGTGAAATATCCAGCCAAAGAATCGATTTGTGCATGAGGTCCCCAAACCTCAGACTGGCCCAGAGAAAAATTCATATCCCCACCCAAAATCACCGAGTCTCTCTTGAGTAAAGAGTTACCCATGAGGGAATCCCAAAAAGGGATCATGTCCTGATATGGGCCATAAATATTTAACAGATTAAAAGCTTCACCAAGCTCCAACGACATGAAATTTATTCCCAGGACCGACTCCATACCCCATAAATTTTGAGATTTGATTGTTTTTTCATTCCATCCGACAGCCAATCCACCCGACCTTCCTCTAGCGTCCAGTGAATCAAAAGTCCAGCCTGGCAACCAACCTTCCAATCTAGCTTTGACCACGGACCCTGCACCTAAAGTCTCTTGTAGCATAATGATATCAGGACAATCCAAAAAAAAATTCTCCGGAAAGCAGCTTTCTTATGGGGACCTGCCAAACCCCTGCAATTAAAAGACATTATCTTCATTATACAACCGTCTTCAGGGAATGGCTTGCTCTAAGTGCCCTGTCAATCGAAATCTGCCTCCCATCATGAACATCCAACATAGCTCGATCCTGAGCTTTTGCCAAAAAAGAGATCCTGCCCCTGCCCCGAGCAGAAGGGGATTTTCCCCTCCCAAACCCACCAGCACCTTTTTTAGCACTAGATCTCAGATTATATCCAGTGACCAAAGGGGCTGTAGTTACCACAGGGACCAACAGCTTTTCACCTGGGTCGAAAACAGATACAGAAGCCTTCTCTTGGAGAGCAGGCAGAGAAACTGGCTGAGAAAAAATATAAGGAACAACACTAGAAACCTTACCGCCAACATCCTTCCAATTCGAGATTGTAGCCGAGACTGTAGTCGGAAGCAAGTTTAAAGAGATATTGAAGACAGGAGAGAAAGGAAAAGAGCCCATAAATGAAGAGTTCAACACTGATAATACATCTTTCAACATAACATCATCCTTCAGTTGAAAATCTGCTCCATAATGTCGGCTATGAACCTTCACAGCATCAAGCGCTCCACACCCAGCATTCAGATAGAGAGCCTCCTGCCCAGCAGATGGACCAGAAACCTCACTCAACACCTGGAGATCTACAGCAAGCGGCACGCAAGAACCAAAGACATCAAAATGCGAAACGTTTGAGAAGGTTGAACAAGGTATTGTTTGTGAATTGTGAGAACCGGAGCCAACCCCCTTCACCAAAGGTGCCTCCACATGTGGACCAGACCCCCGACTTTTGACAAAACAAGAGGGAGAAACACATTCATATGCAGGATGTCCGTAAACATGGCACCGTCGACAGTGAAAAGGAACCTTCTCATAGTCGAGGATCTGCTTAATATCATAGTGCCCCCACCGGAGATTCATAGATTCTGCGAGGCCCTCTCTGATGTTAATCATCACAAGAATTCTAGCAACCCGCCTGAGATTAGTCTTAAGGAAGGATAGGTCTGCCTCTAAGAAGACCCCAATCGTATTGCCTATACCACATAGGTGTTTTTCTGTCCAATAATGAAGAGGCAGACCAGGTAAACGTACCAACAAAGGGACCGAGTCCACCCTTTCCCTGCTAGCATCAAAGAGAGGATGCCAAGGTTTAAGGAGCAGAGGAGAATGATCTACAGACCAACACCGCTTAGTCACCCACTGGAGATGTTCAGAGCGCAAGAAATTGATAGCGAACCACCCCTTAGAGAGGGACACCACCTCAGGCATAGAACCAATAACAGATTTCCAATGCGCTTCAGCCCAGGCAACTACAGTTTTTAGGGCAAAATGCCTCCCCACAGCCTTGCCAACCAGTGTTCTACTGGCCATTATTGAAACCTTCTCCCAACTGATGTCTTCACCCAAGACATAGTTATACTCAGCTTTTTTAATCTTGATCCATTTCTTTTTTCTACCCCCCTTCTTCGACGCTCCAACCTCTTTTCCATTGTTTGGGCCAGTTTCTTTAGTGTCTTCATAATCAAGAACCCCACTCTGTTCTTCCCAGCTAATATGACTCAGATATGCTCTCAAGCTCTCCTTCTCACATAAACCATCCACTCTTCTGGACGCGAGCACAGAGTGGTCCTGTTCAATTCCAAAATCTGTGGAAAAAACTCCCGGTAAGCCACCCAGATCCGAATCCTTCCCATCCACGTTCAAACACTGGTAGGGTCCTTTCCCCTTCAGAACATGAATCTTATTCAGGTCCGTGCTGCTATTAACAGGAAAACTGTCTCCTGCCCTCCCATCAAACCCTCCTTTGAAAACCAAGGGCGACAGCCTTCCGTCTGAGAGAATCGGGGGCTCCACCCCGCCTTGTGAACATAAACCTGACTGCACTCCGGTCTTGGTCCAAGCAGAGTGTGTAGAAGTGCGCATTCCCTGCACAGAACCAAAAAAATCCCTGGTCTGATCATCGAAAACAGTGGCACGCCCATCGCCATTCAAAAAATCCTCGTCTCCCCGCCCATCGCCTCCCAAAATCAAGGGCTATAA